>WEDG01006800.1:0-102751 GCA_017591395.1 Schistocephalus solidus | reverse complement strand
TCAATAAATTGAATTGAATTGAATTGAATTGA
The DNA here is from genome assembly GCA_017591395.1 of Schistocephalus solidus. NCBI lineage: Eukaryota > Metazoa > Platyhelminthes > Cestoda > Diphyllobothriidea > Diphyllobothriidae > Schistocephalus > Schistocephalus solidus. The sequence goes on along the minus strand of WEDG01006800.1, from coordinate 102,719 downwards.
ATCGTTGGTTCTTCAGTAGAATTTGAAGGTGATGAAACGTCTTTCAAAAATATTGGTTTTTCTTTGAGTTCCGATCAGGTATTTCATCAGAATTATTGAAACATCTTTATTTTCATGAATGGTCAAATTTCCTTATATGTTAGTATGTTAATACCTGTACTACTATGCTGTACAAGGTTTTGGATCCACTTATTACTCGTTTTTTCCCCGTTACAAAATAATTCATTTCACGGACGCTGTTTACCTCTATCTTTTCGCCATAGATTGCGTAACCTCTGTAAAACGAAATTACGTTCTGCCCTTTATCTGACGTATTTGTCAGCAAGCTACGAGGCTGTCCGAAGAACGGTTGCTGGCCGATGAGGTCAAATTTGTAGAAAACCGTTGGGAAAATATCACGAAACTTTTTTTCTCACACAATAAGGACCCATAGAAGAACGCGGAATCCCGTCCTTCGCGACGTCTTTGGAAATCCGATAGTTGACAACAAGCTGACAGTTGATATTTTCAATGTTTTCTTGTGCATAAAATTTATTGAAAATTCGACCGCTCCCCTTCTGGCCATCTAGGGGTTGGGACGATGCCTTGCTCGAAACCAGGACTTTTATCATCTGGGACGTAAACGTAGCCATTCGACGTTTTCATCAATCGCATAGTCCTGAACCAGATGGTGTCGCGATCAATATTATAAAGGCACGTGCTAATTGTATTTTCTTGTCCCTTCTGTGAAAGATATTAAATCTAGCTCTGGAAACTGAAACGTTTCCCAGTGTTTAAGAGTCGCACATTCTGCCTATCCCCAAACACGGCCAATCTACGTCATTTGATGAAATTTGGCCAATCAAAACATTCTCCGCAGCTTTGAAAACCTTGGAGACCTTGATCAAAGATAAGATGATGCAGCAGTTAAAAGCGAGTAATCTTTTGTATGTGGCTCAGCATATGTTCCTATAAACAATGTCGGCTCTCTTAATTTGATTACGTGCTACAATCAGGGACAATGTTTTTGCACTTTATATGGTCGTTTCGGTTTAATTGAGGCTTTCAATCCTGTTGACCATGCCCTTTTTCTCCGGAAACTCTCCTCTTTCGGTATATGTGGTAAACTTTTGAGCTTGATATCTTTTTACCTGAGCTCTCGCACACATGTTAAGATTTCTAAGGTTATCTCGGACCCCGCATGTTTGTAGAGTGAAGCTATCCAGGGAAGTGTGTTTGACCCACACTTATTTTGTCTTTTGTCAATGATGTGCCAGATTTATTTCAGAATTTAAGACCCTTTATGCATGCTGATGATTGAAAAGTTGCCAATCGATAGAAACCGATAGATTGCAACATCGTGTTCAAACTCTTTTAAGTGATCTTGAGACTTTTTCCAGTGGTGCTGAACATGCACGTTTCGCTTTCTTGGCACAAATGCTCCGTTATGGTCATTGGTGACGATCATCAGCCTCAACTAAGCATTGATGGTCACTTCCTTAATATGCCTGGAGTTGCTAAGGATCTTGGTATATCCTATTCCAATCGCCTTAATCGTTCTGAGCATTGTATCCTGATTATCTCCAAAGCACGCAGAACTACCGGGTTTATCCTCCGAAATTATTAACCTATCGATGTAAGACGCTGCATTTAGAAAAGGTGTATTAGGTCTGGCTTGGCATACTGTTCGTTTCTATTAAGCCTTCTGCGGGCTAGTGAACGGAATAAAATAGAATGAGTCCAGCATTTTTTACTTATAGGGTTTTATCGTCGGAGCACCGTAATCTGACGTATCAGCAATGCTGTGCGCTTATAAACATTGATGCCTTATGGTGTGACCGATTTAAGACAGGACACTTTTTATTGTTTAAGCTTTTAAACCGTCGTAAATTTACTCTTCTTAACCCTGTAAGGCAGTTTGGACACTCTTGACGCGGAAGTCTTCGCATTATATTTTATTTCTTCCATTAGCACGTATCGTTACGTTTCGTCTTTTTCTGTAATAGCCATATCAATTTGGAATAAAATACTCCAAAATATATAAATTCTGCAAACATATTCATGTTTTAAGGTAAATATCACTATTTTTCTGCATTCAAAACAAATTCCTGGAATTCTGAATGCTGACACGGTCGAATCTGTCTTCCGACTCTACAGAGTGCATGGCATCTATGCTTTATCCCAAGTCTTACCTTGAGGGCGATGGCGCTGTCTCTGCAGTCCACAGTGGGTGAATTCTTCAGGAGACATCCAACGACCGTCTATGGATGCACTCTTGCCTGGTGCAGAATCCAGGTTCCTTAAAAATGCACAGAGACTGTAAACACACTGTAATTGAGCTAACCCTTTTTCGTTTCAACTTTTCTCCTCCGATGGGCAGCAGATGTTTCTCCCGAATAAGATAAAATTAGGAAAAAAACCAATAACTTTATTACTCCAGGAGGTTTTTCACTGCTAGTCTGACAAACACTGCATATTTCTTCTGATATTGCATGTAAACCGGCACTTAATACAAGTATTTTGTTATTTCTATTAATTCCAGTCCACTCCAGAACTTCCATGTCCGGGAACCTCTCTTGCAATATCAAATACCAGGAGGACATTTTTCAAAATCCAAAAGTAGTGAGTTGGGAAGGAAACGGTCAATAACACATTTATATCCTCTGAAGTTAAATATTGACGTAATTTGATTTGAAAACAGCTAATGCAACAACCTTTTTTCTAGTAGAAGATATATCACATGAAAGTATATTTGGAGGTTAAAAACGAAAACAGTTAATTGTAGAGCTAAGGGGTGGTGAAATGATCATGAAAGAATTAAGAGTGGCATACGGTCAATCTACTGGAGTTAGGGGGTTGATCCTTCGGAGATTTTGCTAGAATTAATGCGAAACAGGAAGCACAGACCGGCTATGAGTCTTCTGACCACAGAAATTCAATGTTCGCTAACTGATATCTGTCCGCATAAGAGATAATGGATCTAGAATGAGAAATTAGTCTTCAAGTAAAAGTTGTTTGAATAATTTCAATCTTACTGCGGTCAGAGGAATTCCTCAAACTGAAGATGGGACAGCAGTATTCTAGTATAGGAAGAACAAGCATGCGGTATAGTTTTAATTTAACTTCCGGAAGAAGGAAATTATGTAATATTTAGTATTTATATTTGGTTAGCGATGGGAAGGCACTTATCTATACAGCCACTGCAGATATTCGATCTGTATGAGGCAATAATGCTAGCTTATTCGTGTAACTAAGACCTAAGTCTCTTATGGTTGATCGCGGTAAAAGTGGACTATTTTGCAATACCAGGGGTCAAGGAAGATTGGCGGGGCCATAACCAACGAAACTTCACTTGCATGGAGAAAATTCCATCTGCCAACTAGAGCTCCAACGTGGAAGCACAAGTAGGTCATTGTTGATTTTATCAACGGGTCTATTGGCTGTGTCCTTGGAAAATAAGTAAATGCACATAAAACCCTCTGTGTAAACGAAATTTTGTGAGCTTTTGCGTAATTTCCAATCTTACTTCATGCACAGAATGAGGAGGAGGAGACTTATTATCGTGCCTTGAAAAATGCCACTCGTGATCGGCTGAGGCGTTTTAATAGTTACTACCTACCACGACTTTCTGGCTGCGGTAAGACAGGTAGGAACCAATAAAGTTGAGGAGAGGAGTCAAATGCTGAGCACTTATAGTTTCACTCGAAGACTTCTGTGCGGTACCTTGTCAAAGGCTTTGCTTATGTCAAAGTAGATCAAAACCACTGGTTGCTGCTCATTACTAAGGGAAGTGTTGAGGTTAAGAAAAGCTAAGTTTAGTTCAGTTCAGTTCAGTTTTATTAAGGGAAATATAGGCGAAGCCTTTGAGCTCCCTATTGATGTCAGTGACACTGTAAATTAAAAAGGCTGACATATAATGGACGTTGGACAAAGGGTTATCTCCCGGACACACTGCAGGGCATCGGACAAACAATTATAAAATAATGTTACTCAGAAATAGGGAGTAGTATGTTATATGACGCGAAAATTGTGGATGGGAATATGTTTCAGGAAATGTGTTAGGTTCGGATGTCGTGGTGGTACTTATGGCTGTACTGGTCAAACTTCCGCTTAAAAGTGTCAACGGATGGGGACATGATTATGTCGGCCGGCAGAGCATTCCAGGCCTTAATCACTCTGTTGGAGAAGAAGAACCTTCTTGTGTCGAGTCTTGCACCTGTCACTTGTAGTTTAATGGGATGCCCTCGCAAAGTAGTGGTAGTGGCCAGCTCAAAGAAGTCACCAGATGCAAGGCAACAATCCTGAAGCCGCTGCATTCGAAAGGCTTGTATTAAGTCGCCGCGTAGCTGTCTATAGTCCAGAGGAAACAGATCAAGATTAGACAATCGTGTCTCGTAAGGCAGGCAGCTTTGACCTTGAACAAGCTTGGTTGCACGTCTTTGGACCATTCATTTCGCATGATCTTCCGGGAAGGCAACCATATTGTGAATCGGTTAGAAGCTTATTTTCTAGGCAAAAGTGGAAAATTTGATGAAAATAATTTTTTTCAAGAAATCTTACTTTAGCCGAAGTTTTTTTGAACGCGTTGATAATTGTTTACGTCCGAACGAGATCCCGATTTGAAGACAAGAAAAATAATAGATGTCTTCCACGAGTCAGGAAAGAATCCGATTAGACGATTAAGTGAGAATATATGGCTAGCAATCGGGGAAGCTCGGCACTCTCTTGATATCTGAGTTTGGAACACCATCAGTCTCCGAAGAATACGAGTATTTAGACTTGCGAATTAATTCTAAGGCGAAATAAATGGTATTGATAACATTGAATGAGCGTGGCTAAAACGATGGGGCCGATCCAGCTTCCGTTTTAAGATGATTTGCAACGAAAGCACGTAACAGTTCAGCCTTTTTACGGTCTTCAAGAACAAATTTTTTATCTTCGTTTAGTAATGGAGGAATTTCATAACCTCGTTTAGAGGAGGACCAACAACGGAACAATTGAGCAAGAGATTTCTCAGTGTTTAGCTCACTGAGTGCACATTATTCCCTCTGTCTGTAATGTGAAAGACTAAGTTAAGAGGCTAATAAGAACATGTCTGCTATCCTTAGATGCACAGACACGAAGAAGTAGATTGATCTTTCAACTGCATCCTAAATTTATTTCGTGTTGGCAATAGAAAGTGAGGAACGTTGGAGTCCGAAGAGTAGGGTTTGGAAATTGTAGTTAGCAACAAGTTCCAGTATGTATTTTGAAACAACCGCATGAAGTCACAAAGACTTGCTACGTTGTTAACGGAGGAGAGATTCTGCCAGTCCCGTGTGTCAAAAAATGTGTTAATTAAGCTACTTTCTGTGAGGTCAAAAGCATGATAGGTATTAATGGCGCTATCCTTTTTCGAAGAGACAAGCGAGATGAAACAGTTAATTAATGTATGTTCACTTTGGAAGAGGCCCTGATTAAAATCAATGAAGAGAGGAACGATTTCATTTATGAAAATCAGGTCTTAAATATGATTTTCACTCGTTGGAGAGTGAACCAGATGAGATCAGTTAGAAAAATCAGTGGCACCTAGGGAAGGCTGAAATCTGGGTGAACAGAGGTTTTAAATGCAGTCAATTTCAGGAAAATTGGAATTTCCAGCGATTATTTAAATGTAAAAATTGAACTGAATAAATTTTAAAAATTTCACAATGTTTGAATCATCATCGGATATTGAAGTAGACAGGTTGTAAATGCATCCAATAATTGCCTTTTGTCGGGGCGACAGGATAATAGATGCGAAGCAGTAATCACCAGAGAATGCCATGGAATCTAGACCGAACGGGAAGTGCTTAAATGAAGCTTTGATATAGAGAAGACAACCACCCCTACGCTAAGTTATGTTGTCTTGACAGTAGAGATCATACTAGTCTATGATAAGCAAACACTGAGAAATTAACGGATGGGTTCAAGATTCAGCTGCACATAACACATCGGAGGTCAACTCAAAAGCAATGGCTCGAAGTTTAGCCATCTTATCTATAACAGACCTTGCACTAAGCAATATGACATCTAGTATAGTTCTAGAAGCCGAACTAGGGTTATCATTGTTTGGAAAATAAATTGAAGGTGGGCAATAAGGTTGGAAGTTATTGTTGTTTGAAGAGAAACTTCCAGATATGCCAGAACTATTGGCATATGGAGAGCCATTAAAAAAGGCTGAGAGGCAAATTGAAAACATGTATGTTTACAATTTTCAGATGTTGGATTACTAGGAAATTTAAAACTAAGGTAAGCTGATTGGTAGTTAATTTGGAAGGGGGGAGGCTAGAAGGAAGATGGGAACTAGTTGGGGAGAGCAAGCAGCTATCAAGACTGGGTGATGGGAATCCGGTCCTACTATGGAATTTACAGGAGTTGGGGCGATTCACGTGAGAACCACTGGTGTTGGGTGTTGTGAAGCCTGGACTGAAAATGAAGGACTGCAAATGACTGTGGGGTAAATAATAGGGCGCTCGTTGATAACTGCTCTGCGGAACAAACAATTATTCAGTGAAACAAATTGGTCTTTGGGATTAACAAAGGAGTTCAGTTGTAGAGGCTTAAAAAAATCTAAGAGAAGGTAGAATACCATAAGATGTAACTATGCTACCTTCCTTTTGGGTCAGTTTCGGATTCCTATTTTGAATCACGTTGTTCTGACGGCCTACCTGGGGTGATTTACATGAAACGTTGACTTCTTTGTTGATATGTCGAAACTGTTGGTCTAGATTATGTAGACTGATTCACGGATGTTCTAGAGGGGCTATGAGTATAATTAATACCAACAGCTTGGAATGCTGCTAAGGTGGAGGCAAGCTAAGAAGTGGTTGGCTTGAGTCGGTGGTAGAGGTATATATAAGTGGGAGTCGTGATTCAGATGTCACAGGGGTTGGATAAGCTAACCAATTACGGTTTATTGTAGTATGAGCATGCTCCTTATGATCCTTAAACTTGGAAGAGTTACGTGTGCTCTTCAAATGGCTGATTTTTTAATTGGTAAAACAACAAATCGCCGTAGTTACCAATGCAAACTAAAGACAAACAACGCCAAACTTGACTGTTGTACCAATTTCTTTTCCCATTGGTGATTATAGAATGGAAAGAACGGACAATTTTGGTTGTTTTGGCTGAAAACGTTGCGATTTTTAAAGAAGATTTGATGAATTTTTACTTGCTGGCCATATATAGTCGACTTCATTGACCGAGCTACTATAACCTTATCGCTTTGTAATATGTACATATTCGGCAATCGTCTATCTGCAAGTATGGTTTTCAAAGGCTCTGCTTATCTCGCTTATATAAACTAGACAGAAGACGTCTTTAAAATACTAACAAAATTGAAGGGATGAATGTCTTTAAGTCCGATCTGTTAATTAGCCAATCCACCGTCCGTTTTGTCCAAGATACTGGAATTCTTCCCATGGACTGGAAAACAGCCCACGATACGCCCGTGCCCTAAAGCGGTTGCTGTGCACTAACGAAGAACTACCAACCGGTCTGCGGAACGTCAATCTGCTGCAAAGTCACTGAGAAGCTAATCAAAAAGGAATTGACGAAATGTGTTGGAACCCAAAACAACTTGTACAATACAGAATAGGATTTCGCAATGAAAGGTCAGGCGTAACGAACTTACCTTGCAAGATACAAAGCTAGAAAAGAGTACTTGATAAGATACTGTCCATGGCCCATAAACTGAGTTTGGGATCAAATTCATTAATGTTCCGCACCTCAATGAATCTTTAAGGCTGCATCTTGAATATGTGATACGAGTCTTGCGATAATGGACGCAGCAGGATTACAATATACTCGAAATGGTGCAGAGATTGGCCATACGATGCACTGCCCTGCGAACTCGCTGAATTGACCTCAATCTCTATCTTCTGAGTTATAGGCAGTTGCATGTGGACTTAAGACAGACTTTTTGTATTATGTGTGGCTTGGACTCTCTCCTCCTATTGGATGAATTTCTCGAACATGCCACTAAAATTCAGCTCCAAGAAATTCCACGAAACTTAGGTTGCCAAACAAAAAAATGGCTATGAGAAAGTATTCTTCTGTAGCCATGCAGTAAAACTCGTGGAATAAACTGCCTGAGGTGATTTAATAGTTTTGTTTATTCCCAATTTGCATTCAGTGTCAAAATAACTATATAACGGAGATCGAGCAAGTAGTGAAAAACTCATAATATGACAATTGTGACTGTTTTGTCAGTAATTGGTGTTATTCAGCAGAAGAAACTGCAGCCCATTGAATGCCAGCAATTCAAACGGATTATTCCCTGATGTATGGAAGACAAAGTTTATTCTTCATGTTTTCTAATCAGAATCTTGCTCGGGTGTTAATAACCATCGAGGTGTTCAGAGAACTTGGGCTCTAGCAAAATTTTCCGAAAGATAATTTGCAATGAAATTCTTTATTTCTGCCTAGCTACTAAGCTTGTGAGGTCTACTCGAAACTTTCTAATGAGCCTTTCTTGACCTGTTCACTTCGCTTCGTACTGAGCAACAATCAGTGATTGCGATCTATTTGCTCTAAGCAAGAAATTCAATAAGGTGCCATATATATGTCTTCTAGTAAAACTGGAAGCTCTCGGCATCCGGCTTATTCTCCCCGACTTAAATGGTCCATTTTGACTGGATTCTTATCATTTCTACATTCTAGAGATTAAATTAGGACTTAATGAAGTGCTTGTTCTTCACATTCTTTAATAGTGCTGCCCATTATTTGGTCAAGTGCACTATTTGAGCCGTCCTTAAATTTAAAAAAATTCCCAAAGGCGCTTTTCTAGGAGGCTCTTACATCTGAAACTTTCAACTACTTCCTACTCGAATGAGTACCAGCTAACTTTTGAAAATTTCTATGGGTTTGGATACTGGAATCTGGCTTCCGTCTTCTTTTTGGCCTTTATATTAGTTCAACTTTTTTCTAGGATTTCATCACTTACTCCGTTAGTCATCCGTTTAACCTAAGTAATTCTTCAAAAATTACACCTCCTTTATCCTCCACTTCTAAACGCTCTCTCTTCTTTGCTTCCAGTATAGCTTTCTTTGGAATACCCTGCGTATAAGGTTATAGAATCGATTATGTGCTTTCAAGCGAAGACTGCCCGCTTATCTTAACCCGGATTTTATTAACTTTTTATCTTCCTCACCGCTTGCGATCTTCTTTCTCCATGGCTCCATGAAAGGAACATCGGGAATAAAGACGATCTCTAAAAATTACCGTTCCATGCATAATCTCTACCACGAAATAAGATGTCTCCATAATCTATCCCACGGTCAAATAATCGGGTCATCTTGGTGCGCACGTTTTAAACCACCTCCGTTTCGTTTGCCAATAGCAACTCTGGCAAACGAGCTTTCAGACCTCCCGATCACCGTCCAAATTAAGGTGAAATAGCCCCCCTGAGCGCACTTTATTGAACTCTTCATATTCAATTACCAGATCGTATTTATCCTATCATGTTCAGAAGCAGCATACCATGCTATTTCCTATCCTTTCATGAATTATTTTTTTCTCCTGTAGCTTTTTTTTTACAGTAGAGCTCATTGAACTATTTTTCCTCTTTCCTGGCAGAAGTTTTACATAACTGCTTCGTTTTGACCTCCCCATTTTTTATAAACTGTTATTATTCTTTTAAATGAACAAATCACCGGAGGGTGTGAAAAACACTACTTACTCTCCAAAAAACTGCATATAAATTCTAATTTTTTCTGTATATTTGACTGCTCACACCGAGCATCAATGTCATTATTTTAACTTAGCACTGACTTTCTTTATATAGTACCCTCCGGGCGCTTAAAATTATTATTTATTTATTTGACACGTTTATTTGTCGTATTTTCCAAGAGTTACTTATGCCGTACAGGACATCGAAGGTGGTGCACCTTTTAAAATTTAAATTACCATCTACAAGACTTATAATGGAATAGCCTATCTCCTGGAAAAATCCGTTATATAAACAAAATATATAAGAAACTACTCAGTGTATTTCAGGTATGATATATTGGTGCTTATTTTCTAAGATAAATAAAACTAAATTAATAAATTAAATTAAATTAACTTGAGCTTGATTAGTAGTTACCAACTAATATAGTAAATAATTATAATGAAAGAAAAAAGCAAATGACTAAATAAAATAGAAAAACTGTCTTGTACTACATAAGTGAAGTTAAGTTTTCCCAATGGTATTTAAATTGTTGTCCGGTGGATATATTCCCAAGTTGAGGCCGGTGTATGTTGTCTCCATGTGGAACTGAATGAAGTTTTGCAATTACTCTGTGCAAAATGTTTACATAGTTTACATTGACAGCAGTTTTTCGGCGTTTATCTGGCCACCGTAAGTGTCTCTCGCTCCGTGGAACTACTCGGAGACAGTTTTATGCACCCGCTCACCGTGCAAATTATCAAAACTTACGTCTTTGTAAACGGTTTCAATACGTGCGAAAAAAGAGGTTACACGTACCACTGAGAACAGCTGCCAACAAAGGCCTCTTGTCCATGGAACCTGCCCAGCATGCATTAAGGCATATTAGAGTTCCTAGCATGAACATCAGCATATTTCAGATGAACACCTTCGCGGTTCTCTCGCCAACCGTGGACATATATTTTTATCTAGAAACCACAATTAATATCTGCGTTTGCTAGTGCGAAGTCAGAATCTGTGTATATTTTGCTAATCAAATCGTCGTATGTCTCGTCCGTGCACAATGATATATAAATAAATAAATAAATTGTACATTTAAGGCTCATAGGGCCCCATCATTATGAATGAGTGACGGGTTTGTTTTGGTATCGAAGGTCCACGCTTGATGTGCCGTCGGGTTTCGACGATCATGGCCTTAAGTTGTTGCATGTCATTCCAGATTTCAAGAGCCTTTTCTGAAATCTATTCCATTTTTTCCTAGATGGTCAAGGTCAAGGTCAAGGCGTGCAGGTCGATTTTCAAAAGCTAAGTGAAATCTAAAATTTGAACATTTTTTTCCGTTTATACTGTCGTTATTGGCTAATTGCAGATAAAAGTTTTGCATTTCTAGCCCTTAATTGTACATAATTACCTGTGGTCTTTGTCTTTAACAATAGGTTGAACCATACAGTGCCATATAATTCACCTGACATAGCCTCATTTCTCGTTCTCAACTTTTAACGGATTTATTTGTTTCCTGCTATCTTTATTGGCTAAATTGCTGGTAAAGTTTTAAATTTCTAGTCTTTAGACAACTACAACTTGCTATCCCTCTAAATCCTCGTAGAAAACGTATAATTATAAAGCACTAAGATATAATTTAGTTGAAATTTCATAAATTTACTATAACCTGCGTATCCTGCGTAGATCTTACTCTTATTTTCGATGAAAGATGAAACCAACAAGCTCAATACGTCGTAAACTACATGCCTCGGGACCAAAACGATGCTTGAATACACCTAGCAGTTTCAACATTGACTCAAATGTACAACCCATAGTTAAAGCAAAACAGCTAGATCTGTCCGCTTTACAGAACTGCAACGACTTCATTATGAAGTTTGGATCCATTTTGTCTATACTCGGCAATCTGTTCGATGGTAACATATCTGATGTTTCATCTCAGGATTGCAGGCGTCTCGATTCGCTTGTTCACTTGGTCGCCAGTGAGGCTTTTGATAGACAGAAACGCAATCACAATTTTCTCCTAAAAAATGCTCCCATACACAGACGCCCAGTTGACGTTGCTGTGGACTTTTTGTACTCGGGTGGTTTCAACTACAAAATAGTGGAAGCAAAACGCCTCTCTTCGCGTAGCAAGAATCCTCCTATACTAGTTAAATTGTTGTCAACAGTTGAGGTTGACTCAATCTTTGCTCAACGAGGTCGCACTTCTCGCTATTTAAAAATGACAAAATGTTTCCTTTGTCGAGATCTTACACCAATGGAGCGAAGAAATGGGCCCTTCTTATCATTAATTTCTCAACCTAATATTCATAAGTCCGGTCGTATTTCCACTAACGTCTATGCAACTGCTAATTCATCTTCTCAGATGTCTAGTTCGGTCAGCCCCTCCACTGAACCTTCTACTTCGTCTCCCTCGCGGCCGAATACTGCAATTTCCGGTGCTTTCAGCCCGCTTTTAATGTTTGCGACCCCGTCTAAAGCATTTATACCGTCTCACCCGTCTAAAGCACATAGACTGCCAGTTTCCCCTCTTAAACGCAATTCTCCAGGCCTCTCCGGGAAATTTCCCGAGCCAAATCGCATTAATAACCTTCTTCAAATACAAAATCCGCAATCATCTAAATTTAACTTATTTAACCCTCCACAAACAAACTCGTCCCATAACCCCACGGGTCATCTCTTAGCCTCAATTATATCACCTAAGGCAGGTTTTCCGAAGGACGCAAATCTAACCTAGACCCAAAAGCAAGATACCGCAGGTCTCAGTAATCGCATACTGCCCTCTCCAAAACTAAGCAAGCCTCTCCAACAGGCAAATAACCCTAACCATGTAAACCGATATACAAGACCTGACTTTTCAGCATTTAATTCTTATAGCTGCTTGCCACCTCCCATCAGCCCCTTTATTCCATCTAAATTCCCGTCATTCTGTTTAAACTACCAACAGGCATATCCCGGTCGTAACCCCTATGGTGTTTCGATACCGGAAAGTTTTATTCCTATACCTTTCAGATATCCCTCTCAGCCTGTTGTTAATGACATTCTATATACCAATCGTTATGGCGCAGTTGGCAATTACCCTCCAAGCCACAATAACTTCCAACTTAATGTCCCACCTCCCAATTTTTTTAAATTCATAACGATAACCCTAGTTTGGATACTCGAACTACCTTAGATGTCATATTACTTAATGCTAGATCTGTTAAAAATAAGATGGCCCAACTTAGAGCAATTGCTTTCGAGTTGATGCCTGATGTTTTATGTGTAACTGAATCTTGGACCCATCCCTTAATTTCAGACTCTTTGCTTATCGTAGACCAATAAGATCTCTACCGTCAAGACCGCACTAGTAAGCGTGGTGGTGGTTGTCTTCTCTATATTAAAGCTTCATTTAAGCACTTCCCGTTTGATCTAGACATCACGTCATTCTCTGGTAATTACTGCTTCGCATCCATTATCCTGTCGCCCTGGCAAAAGGCTATTTAGAATTGAGAATTAAGAATTTATATTTGGTAAGCACCGGGAAGGCACTGTCTAAGCAAACATTAGTAACGAAATAAAGTTATGACAATTTGTGCAGATAAAATGTACAGATGCATAACTTGTCCTGCTATGTCAACAGTTAGCAATGTTTAAAAATTAGTGGTGAACTAGAAATAAATAGGCAGTGAAAAAAAACTCCTACCATAAAAATGGAGGCAGAGTTCAATAGGCCTTCATTTTTGAATAGAAGGTAGGAGAATAAAACTGCTTAGCAAAAAATGGTCAGGTGGTAGAGTAGGGTAGGGTAATACTGAAAAAGCAGTTCATAATGAGATAATGAAACGTCGAGGTGATTCTTTCTTGATCACTTAGGCGTATGAAACAAAATCTCACGAAAATGCGTCAATGAACTTAAGTCCTCAGCATCTTAGGATCCATAATTAAACTCTGATCATGGTTCGTATCCAAAGAAACGGTAGCATTTTAGACTGTGGACCACCGAATGTGAACGTCCGAATGACGTCATCGTTTGGAGTACTGGTGATATAAGGAGACATCATAGTTAATGGGCGACTCGAGGAAGTGAAAATATAGTTTCAAGAGGGTCACTTAAATTTCCGATGGTCCTTTCTTCGATTTATGGGGAAAGCTACTGGGAAAAGATGAGGATGTATTTACTACCCACCTAATTTATCATCCGATGATGATGTAAACTTTGTGAAATTATGAAATTGGTTTCCGAGTCAAATTTTAACAGTAAAATAATCGCTGGGGATTTTAATTTTCCAGAAATTGACTGGATTTCAAACTTTTGTCCACCCAGATTTCAGCCTTTCCTAGATACAATTAATTTCTCTAATTGGTCACAACTTGTCCGTTCTTCAACGAGAGACAAGCATATTTTTTAGATCTGATTTTCACAAATGACATTGCTCCCCTCTTCATTGATTTTAAGCAGGGCTTCTTCCAAAGTGACCATACATTAATTCAATTTTGCTTACCAATTGTCTCATCGAAAAAGGCTAGCGCCGTTCGTACCTATCATAATTTTGACCTCGCAGATATAAGCTTAATTAACAACTTTTTGGACTCATTGGATTGGCAGCATCTCTCCTCCATGAACGATGCAGCAAGCCTTTCTGACTTAATGTCAGTCGTTTTTAAATAACATCCTGGAATTTGTGCCAATCGAAATTGTCAAGCCCTACACTTCGGAATCCACCGTCCCCCACTTTCTTTTGCAAAGACTAAAGAAATTGAGGAAGCAATTAAAAGATCAATGTACTAGTTCGTTATCTGTAAATCTAAGGATTACAGAGATTTTTTAATTAGCCTCTAAGATTCGGCTTCCACGGGACAGACAGAGGGAATCATGCACACTCAGCGAGCCAAACTCTGCAAAATCTGTTGCTCAACTGTTCCACCGTCGATCCTGCTCTAAACGAGGCTATGAAATTCCTCCATTACTAAACGAAGACAAGAACTTCGTTCTCGAAGACTCTAACAAGGCAGAACTGTTTAGTGCGTTCTTTGCAAATCATCGTACGATGGAATCTGAACCGGTTCCGACGTTTCAGGCATCCTCATTTAATGTTATCAGTACCATTGATTTCTCCATAGAACTAATTCGTAAGCAAATAATGCGTCTGAAAAACTCGCAGTCTTCGGGGACTGACGGTATTCTAAACTCAGTTATTAAGAGAGTGCCGAGCTTTCCCCGATTGCTCAACCATGTATTCTCAGTTTATCTTCTAAACGGATTCTTTCCTGACTAATGAAAGACATCTATTATTCTTCCTGTCTTCAAGTCGGGATCTCGTTCTGATGTAAATAATTATCGAGGCGTTCACAATAAACTGGCTATAGCAAAACTTCTTGGAAAAATTATTTTTAATAAAATTTTCGACTTTTGCTTAGAAAATAAGCTCTTAAGCGACTCGCAATATGGTTTTCTACCTGGGATATTATGCGAAGTGTGTCATTTAGCTTTTCTTAACCTCGTCACTTCATTTCGTAATGAGCAGCAGTCAGTGGTTGTGATCTACTTTGACCTGAGCAAAGCCTTTGACAAGGTACCGCACAGACGTCTTCTGGTGAAACTGGAAGCCCTCGGCATCCGGCCTCCTCTCCTTGACTTAAGTCACTTTAAGTCTTTTTATTGAGGGAAGTAGGCTTTCGTCCTTGAGCTCCCTATTCACATGCAAAAATGTCAATAGTACAAACGTTTACAGTGATATATCTGACAAATGAAAATGAAGGGTCATCGATATGTGTGGGCCAGGCGCAACCTGCCACTGTTTACACAATCTTCATTATATTGACAATAGTTTCTCAGAAAATGAGTATCTAGTTTGAATTTAAATTTGTAAACAGTTTCTGAAAGGACCACTTCGTCAGGGTAGTCCGTTCCATGCTCCAACGACCCTCTGCGAAAAGGCGTTCCGACGGACTTCCGTGTGGACAAACTTCCTCTGCAGTTTAAAGGGATGACCCCGCAGATGTTCCGTCCCAGCCAATTCGAAGAAGTCAGCAAATTCTAGGGCACAATCGCGGCCTCTGACAATCCGGTAGGTTTGGATGAGGTCACCGCGTATTTGCCTGTAATTTAGAGGAAACAAATCAAGATCAACCAGTCTGGCTTCGTAAGGCAGATGACTAAGATTCTTGACCATCTTCGTAGCCCTCGCCTGCACTCGTTCCAGCTGTAGATAATCCTTCTTAAACCACGGACGCCAGGCCTGGATGGCATATTCCAAGTGAGATCGAACAAATACCCCGTAGGTTTTTCGGAAGAGTTCCTTTTCAATCTGCACAAATCCACGTCTGAGCGCAAATAAGACCTGTGTAGCGCGTTTAGCTGCCTTTAAACACCGTGAAGATGGTTTAAGTGAGGAATTTATTAAAACACCGAGGTCCTTCTGTTCCTCGACAATTGAAAGGGGCTGCCCATTGAGAATGTATTGGTAGGAATCATCCTCCTCACTGGTCCTTCTTGTACGCAGTCTTAGGACCACACACTTCCCAACGTTAAAATTTAAGAGCCAACGAGCAGACCAGCTGCTAAGACGGTTGAGATCCTCTTGAAGTGCGTGCCTATCGAAATCAGATCGGATGACCCTCCACAATTTAACATCATCTGCAAACATGATGGCGCTGCAATCCAGGTCGTCGACACAGTCGTTGATGTACACTAAGAAGAGTAACGGCCCTAATACCGAGCCTTGGGGGACACCACTTAGAACCGGAGTAGGTGTTGACTTCGAGGTATCGACGCACACAGTTTGCAATCTATCTGTAAGAAAGTCTGCGATCCATGTCAGCAGAATTCCTCTTATGCCGATTTCAGATAATTTGAAGATGAGACGTTTGTGTGGGACACTGTCAAACGCCTTCTTGAAATCAGTGTATATGACGTCAACCCTACCATTTTCGTCCGGTGCACGATTCCACTGCTCTGTGGAGAGTAATTAACTAGAAAGACAGGAGCAATTCTGTCTGAAGCCATGCTGGCGATCTGAGAGTAATTGGTTTTCCTCAAGGAACTTCATGGTTGCCTTCTTGATTATTGATTCCATTATTTTACAGCAAATGGAGGTTAGGCTGACAGGCCGATAATTGTTGACATTAGATCGAGCACCACTCTTGTATATGGGGTATATATTTGCTGCCTTCCATTCGGATGGCAGTTTCCCTGATTCAAATGACGAATTATATATATGCGCTAGTGGTTTGGACAGTTCGCTGGCCAGTTATTTCAAGAACTTGGCCGGTATATCGTCCGGACAAGATGACTTCGCTTCTTTCAGATTTCGCAGTTCTAGTTCATTGGTTCCTATTTGTCTAACCGCAGCCAGAAGGTCTAAGTAGGTAATAGCAACTCGACGCCTCAACCGATCACGAGTGGCGTTTTTCAAGGCACGGTTCTAGGTCCCCTTCTCTTTATTCTGTACATAAACGAAATTTCAGCTTAACTCACAAATTCACAAACTTTCGTTTACGCTGACGATTTCAAGTGCATTTATTTTTTTTCTAAAGACACTGCCAATAGTTGCGTGGATAAAATCAACACTGATCTACTTATACTCTCACGTTGGAGCTGTACTTGGCAGATGGAGTTTTCTTCATCCAAGAGTATTTTTTATGTGTTTTGGCCCCGCTAAGCTTCCTGGACCCCTCGTATTTCAAAATAGTACACTTTTAGAACGATCAACCATAAAAAACTTAGGTCTAAATTACACGAACAAGCTAGCATTATCGCCTCATGCAGGTCGAATTTCTGCAAAGGCTGCACAGATATGTGGTTTTATATCGCATAATTTCTTCCTTCCGGAAATAAAGTTAGACTTGTACCGCATGTTTGTTCTTCATATTCTAGAATACTGCTGTCCCCTCTTTGGGCTGATGAACGCCTCTGACCGCAGTAAGATTGAAAAGTTCAGAGGGTTTTTACTCGAAGACTATTTTCTCATCATGGATCCAGTATCTCTTATACGGATAGATGCCAGTTAGCAAACATTAAATTTCTGTGGGTTAGAAGACTCGAAGCCGGTCTCTGCTTCCTGTTTCGCGTTAACTCTAGCCCAAATCTCCCACGAATTAACGCTTTTACTCTGGTAGATCGACCCTATGCCACTCGTAATTCCTCCATGGTCATTTCACCACCCCTTAGCTCCACAACTCACCAGTCTCAGTTTTTGCCTCCAAATATGCTTTCATCTGGAATAATTTTCCACTGCAAATTAGGTTGTCGTCCACATTAGCTATTTTCAAAACAAAGTAACGCAAACATTTAACTTCGGAAGATATAAAGTCCTTATTGTCTGTTTCCTTACCTAACTCGCAACTGTTGGATTTCGAAAAGGGTCCTCCTGGTATTTGAGGCAGCTCCCTTGATATTATAATGGTCTCTTATTATATATCCATCATCCTCTGCAGAGTCAATCTTATATTGGTCTCTTATTATATGTCCATCATCCTCTGCAGGGTCAATCTTTGCATTAACTTTTTGCCCACCCTCCTTTTAAACTAGCATCGACAAGTCTTGACAACCTTGGTACTTTCCTCCGCTTCCGCAACCCCGACGATGGTCTCCAGGTTCAGTTGAGGATCAAGGCGGGTTCTGATGGTTTTGCCTCTTTGATTGGTGGACTATGCAGTCGGCAAGGTCGCATCTCGATGATGATTTCATGACCTCTACTGTCCTCTCTTCGTTTTGACTCTGGTTTCCACGATGATTTCCTCCTCTCTCACATCCACTGGTGGTTACAAACAGTAGCTCTGACTGCTATATTATCTCTCACACGACAAGGAGCGTTCCGAACCCTCATACGTTGTCAGCAACATCACAGCACTATCCCATTGCATCTAGCTATTAATTTTTTAGTGAAACAGTTTTTTTCTCCAATTTTTTTTAAATTGGCGGCTCGCCGCACTCCGCCTCCGATTTAACCATAGGAGTTTTTTTACTGCTTCTTTTCTAGTTCACCGTTTATGTTAAAGATTGTTGTCTATTGTTTTAAAAATGTCAAATCGTTCTGAATCGTATATGCCAACCATATTGTTAATTTCTGCTGTTAATATGGCTGCTCACATAGTGCAGCAATTATCCACTTTGTATTTATTTATACCACGATACTAAGTTTGAAATGACGGGGCTCTCTGGGCATTTAATATACAGGTTATTTATTTATGGCTATCAAGGACAATTTAAATGAACTTACCAGAGGGACGCAAGTTGATTCTAAAATCGTAGACAATAATCAAATTGTAGTAGAGTTTTATTTTGGAGGTAGTCGAAAGTGACAATTTAATGAAATCCAACTACAGATATGGTGCGGCCTGTGCTTGTAAAACGTGTGAACCGTATTCGAAGTAGGGAACTGGTGCAATTTCGTCACTTTTTGGTCTTCAAATCTTTCGACATAATGGTGCTTAGAGGAGGGAAGGAGAAGGTGCCAGCCAGCCATCCAGCCACCCACCTGTCTGACTTACTTCTGAAATTATTGATATCTTTCTCGAAATCGGAATCAGAGGTCAAGTGACGCGGATATCTAAAAGAAATATTAATAATTTAGAACAATTATTAAGTTTTCATGCCTCTGACCAAAAAAATTTATCTTAGTCAAAGTCAGGTTGCCTGTCCGTTCGGTCTTTCACCCCCCTTTTCTTGACTTATATAGGGTCAGCACTTTTCTCAACACCTAAGATTGATAAAGATTGATCAAATCTGGTGGCCATCGGTTGCTTTCCAGAAGGGATGCGAGTGTCACGCTACTACGTTCACAGTATTATTACGCGCCACAAATACTGTAGCTTCTCATTGGAAAGAGAAATGCATACAACTTAAAGGATAAGGTAAGGATTACACAACTTAGTCTGCCAAAGATCAGCAACCAGAAGAGATATCACTACCACCAGCACAGCAAGCTGTACGTTCAACGGAAAAGTGTCGTCCAACCAACCTTAATAAAGAAAGTCTATTATCAGGTCATGCAATGATGCCTTTATTACCTACGAAAACTCGCGTAAAATATTTTCATAAAGCTGCATAAATTTAAATATAAGCAGTTTAATTAAAGCGTGGAATGCGCTCACGGACGAATTAATATGCATTTGAACATGCCAAGAATTAACTATAGAGGGACCTAGCCCTGCATAAGGATGGAGCCGTTTGTTGGCAGGGCTCCTCCTACTGGAACTTTGACCACACGTTCATTCTGTGACCTCAGCACAGCCTTCTTTTGTATTAGTACGTACCAATCTATTCAACCTATTTTATATGATCAGGATTGAGCACATATATACTCAGAAACTGTTTTTTCATATGCCTTTGCTAATGAGATATGCTTTAAGCTCACAGTTATTTGAATCGTCAAACATTTAGGCGCACATATTGGTTTGTGGCCATTTTGAGGTTTCTCTGATCATGGCTTGGGCCCCTCACGAGGATGGCATAAAAACGGTGTTGGAGTTATTGCATAACTCGCAGTCAGCAGATACATATGTGCAAAGAAATGTTCAAGTGGTTCGTTGTGTCAATTTTTATCGAGAATTTTGGTAGATGCTAAACGATTTAAATACCCGGCCCGATTTTGTGAAGTATCTGATGTTTGTGTTTTCCAAACTCACGTCAGAGAGTAAGGTTCCCAGTTGAGTCGATCTTTTTTAGGTGAATTGACGCGTGCTATGAGTGGTCTTGTACTGAAAAACAACCTCATATCCTTTTATCACACTCACCCCCCGGAAGTCATTGCCTGCATCAAGGAAGAATGCTTGTCTTGTATGAGCGATCCTCTTCCGATGATACGCTCTACTGCTGGGACCCTTATAACTACGATAGTTAGCATAGGTGGACTTAAGTCGTGGCCTGAAGTTCTTCCCAAGCTCACCGAAAGTCTCAATTCGCAAGACGAATGTCTGCTGCAGGTATTTTATCACATTTTTATAAGTTTTGCAGGGGACGTTTGATGCGCTTAAGAAAATTTGTGAGGACTCTAAAGATGGTTTGGAGGATGAAAGTCTTGCTGCAGCTCTAGAAACGCTTATCCTAAAGTTTATCCAATTTTTATCTCACCCACAACCAAAAATTCGGTAAGCTTGCTGTCTCCCGTCTACGGTTAAAGTGCACTGTCTTTATCTTGCGCCAACCAGTTTATTTCAAATCAATCCCGTGCCTTTCTGACCCATATGGATGAATTCCTGCAGGCGCTTTTTGCGCTTGCCGAGGATGTTGACAGAGAAGTGGTGAAAAACGTATGTTCTGCACTGGTTCTACTTGTAGAGGTCCGTGTTGACATGCTTTTGCCGCATATGAAGAACATAATTGAGGTAAATCATTCTATTTGTGACTATTTTCCGCAGTATATGCTTTTGCGTACTCAAGACCCCGATGATGCAATAGCCCTTGAAGCTTGTGAATTTTGGCTCTCGCTCTCCGAGATACCACTATGCTTCCAAGTTCTTAGCAGTTATCTTGACAGGCTTATTCCAGTTCTTATACGCGGAATGAAATATTCTGAAAGCGACTTGGCTTTACTAAGTGTAAAACAGTTTTTTTTTTTACTGTAATGCGTTCAGAACGATCTGGAAAACGACTCCCACGTACCTGATAAGGAATGTGATATTCGTCCCCGCTTCCATAAATCTAAAAACAGGATGCAAGAAGATGAGGTAAATGAAAAAATCTGGCTTTATTCACATTACCATCAAAGGAAGAAGATGAGGATTACGATGACTACGTTGGAAATTGGACCCTACGAAAATGTTCTGCGGCTGCAGTTGACGTGTTGGCTAACGTTTTTCACAGTGAAATACTGCAGCATTTGTTGCCGATGACAAAAGAGGCCCTTTTATCGACGCATTGGGAACTTCGTGAATCGGGCATCTTAGTCCTTGGAGCCATCGCAGAAGGTACGGCATAAATGTTCTAACTGCTACGCTAGGGTGCATGAACGACATGGTTATATATCTCCCAGAACTTTGCTCATTTCTAATCGATGCACTTGAAGATGAAAAACCCCTTATAAGGAGCATAACCTGTTGGACTTAAGCCGATATGCACACTGGATTGTTGGCCAGCCTCACGACCAGTTTCTTCGACCGTTGATAGCTGAGGTATGATTCAGTTTAGGTTTTTTCTTTCACCCTCGCCCTCGCTCATTCTTCTAACTTGTCGGTTCGCCTATTTTCAGCTTTTAAAGAGGATTTTAGATAGCAACAAACGCGTCCAGGAGTCTGCATGCTCCGCCTTTGCCACGCTTGAAGAAGAGGCGTGTATGGACCTAGTTCCATATCTTGAACACATACTTCGCACTCTAGTTCTTGCTCTCAGTCAGTATCAGCACAAGAACCTTATAATTCTTTACGATGCTATCGGAACGCTTGCGGACTCTGTTGGCCATCAGCTTAACCGGAAGGTTTGTTCATGTTTTTAAAAACTCCGATTTTTAGGAGTATGAGGACCTTCTTATGCCCGCGTTGTTTGCCAAGTGGAATGCTCTTAAAGATGATGATAAGGATCTCTTCCCTCTTCTTGAGTGTCTTTCGAGTGTGGCTACAGCCCTTGGGATCGGGTTTCTACCGTATTGCGCCCCTGTATTTACACGATGCCTTTCACTTGTCGAAAAAACCATTCAGCAAAGCATGGCGAGTTCTTATAACTTTCCGTTTGTGTTTTCTCGTGCCTATTGTACCTTAACGGTATTTCTATTGCATTTGATTACTATTGTCCGTCACCGAAAACCCATTTTTATTTTAGGCACACGCTGCACAACCGGACTTATGTGAGCAACCGGATAAGGATTTTATGGTTGTGTCCTTAGACCTCTTGAGTGGAATAACTGAAGGCCTTGGTAATCACATCGAACCACTAGTTGCCAACAGTCAGATCGTCCCGCTGCTTTATCAATGTGCTCAAGACCCTCAACCAGACGTACGGCAGAGTACATTCGCGCTGATCGGTGACCTGACGAAGGTCTGCTTTAACCACATAAAGCCACAGATTGGCAGTTTTATGAACGTCCTGGCACAGAATCTGTCCTCTGAGAACATTTCAGTTTGCAACAATGCTATATGGGCTATCGGAGAGATCTGCATGCAAATGGGTAACGATCACTTTAATTTTTATCAACGTCCTCTCTTTAATTTATCGTCTGAATCCTGCTGCAATTGTGAGCGTGTTATGCATGACCGTTTAAGGCACTGTAACCTGTTTATAGACTTCCCGTAGATGATGTCCTTCATCACGCCACGGATCGCAGTTTTCCGTTTGGTTAAGTAGTCAAATTATTCTCGAAACACAGTCAAAAAGTACCCCGAACATAATATCTTGACAAACAAACTTTGCAAGCGTTTTTTCCGACTTCGTAATAAACGATTATCAGGCGGCTCCTGATGCTTTTAACCATCAAGTAGACTTGTCTGTACGAAAACTGCCTGCATTCCTATCTACAGTGCTTTTCAAAGCTTCAAAAGTCCATCCCATGTCTAATTTTATTATTGATTGCTTTTTTCACAATAGTTGTAACCTAAATTATTGGCTCTTGCTATTTCCTCAATCAGACTACCAAGTGATTGTCACATCGGGAAGTCCTACTCAAACGTCGCCATACTGTATACAAAGGTAGCATCAGCCAGAGACTTTTGCGAATGCTGGCAAATAACTGCTTCAAAAATTAACGAGTTCTACCTACCTAGTTGTGGTCTTTTAGTGTGCTTCAATTATACATTTTAAAAGTGCAGCTAAAGAGTGGCCGGTGAAGAGAATTTACTACGTTTAAGCTATATAAGTACCATTCAGAGAAATGTCGTTGTCGGAAGCCTGCTTGAACTATCTCGCCATATAACTTCATTGATGCATACTGTTTGTAAATGTGTTTCATGATGCACTTGAAGATTTCTGATGGAGACGGGTCGAAAGTTAGTTTATTTGAGTGTGATTCTTCCAGCTTAAATAGTGAAAACCTAGTCACTCTGCATTGGCGGTTGACGCTGGATATGCCACAGTGTCATCTGGCTCGGAATTTCATCAGACCGTCGGTGCGTGACCCCAGCCCTTCGCACCTGTTTAACTCTCGTTACCTACTCAAGACCATTTATTCGCCAAACGTATGCTCCTGTTTATTTGACAGCTAGTCCTCTGTAGACTGTTTCCCTATCCGTCGACTAGGTAGCACTAGGCAGCCAGCAGATCGACCAACAGGCAGGTAATCTTCCCGTCAACCTCGCCCATCAGGAATTCCACCGTCTGCTTTCCACGCATTCTTTTCGGACGTAGGCTCGAGATAATAAAGAATATCTGGGCTGTATTAGTGATAATTGTAAAATACACCACCACCTGTGTCCCGGAAACGGTTGGCGATACTTCCGCCGGCTGTCGGTGATGTTAACACTCATCGAGAGATCTTGAAAGGTGGCACTTCGCCCCTCATATGAATTATTGATACTTGCAGCCTCGGATTGTCGCCTGATAGGCATATATCAAAATGATACGTCAAGGGTAGCTAGAATATCGTTTTTATCACGGCTTTATTTGTGGTTGCTTGACGGTTATGCAGGGGTTTGGGTTTTCTGCGTTACGCTTTCTGTTTTTGATGGGATAGCAGCTTACGGACAGGAAGATCAAAGAATTCTTTTCCATCTTCTCAACAGGATGTAAAGCCAAACTTCCTCGTGACCGCGGGTGATTCTCTAACAGCCTCAGGCCTTTCACTTACACCTTTTCTATGATTAAACAACAGTAGTGATTTAGTTCACCGTACGACTCTTTTAAATAGTGGTATGTGTATGACACTTTATCCGGAACAAATTTTCTGACCTGCATACCCATAATTTAGATGATTCGAAAGAAGAGTAATCGAGATCGGTTGTTTCTTTCCACTTAAACATGAAATAGCGAATAGTATTTGTATTTTAACTACTCAATCGGGAACGGACTCTTAGTATTGCATGTTGTAATTTGCGATTATTCCTAAACCCTGGCACACCAAGTATAACTGCACGCGGCAAACGATGCCTGCTGCCTGTTAGAATTCCTAAATCAGGAGTTCGGGAAATAAAAAAACTGGCAGCCAACTTACACTTCACCTTATGATACAACGGTTCATGTGACACAATAGACGTAAAAAGCGGAATGTTTTGAAACCAGTCAATGACCGGATTGTCTACTTGTCTCCTCGTACTCACCAACGTCAGCTGCTGAACAGTGCGAAAACGGAGGGTTTTACTCGAAGGTGCAAGCGTTAGCTGAGTCCTTCGCCGCGATCTGCTGATTGTTGCTGGGGACTGCAGTGGCCGGATTGAGTCGGGTTAATCTACAAACAGTTACCTTATTGACATCTTTGGGCTTGGTTCTCGATGTAATAGATGACTGAACTTTTCTACTCAGAACAGACTGGCACAAAAACGTGCTTCCAGCATCATCACAAGCCTCTTTTGACCCAGTATTTAAACGATAGCTATACGGCCAGTTAGGTTGACCACATTCTACTCAGTTCAGGGTTTCTCAGGTGTGTTAACGAGAGCAGATCGACGAATAGTGCGAAGACTGGTACCGCCAGCGGGTGGCATAATGTTGTCGTTCATGCGCCCGAAAGTTAACCTTTCATCCGCACCCAAAAGGCCGCGTGCTAGACGCCTTAAATATAAAAAAATCGGCAATCCAGCGCTGCCGAGGCTCTGAGCAAAAAAATCTGGTCCTGTTTTACTACTCGAGCCACAGAAAAAGCGGTAGCCAGTGCTAGGAATACCTCAGTCTATGAGGCAGCTGAGAAAATGATTGGATCCACCCAGCAACGCTGCAGTGACAGCATCAGCGGAAGCAGCTTCTGTTCTCTGCTCAGACGGCTCGACCCAGGTCCCGTAATGATGAATCCTTCTGCGAACCCCGGCAAATCACGGAACAATCGGCTGGGGATGTCTGGAAGAAATATCGGACTGAAATAGCGACCTCCATAGAGCAGGCCTCAAACGTTGGTGACACTCGAGAATTACCAATTTATCCGCCAAGTTAGTGGTAAGTCCTCTACAATAAGTGACTGTTCGCGACGTGAATGGTTGCTGTATCACAAAAACTCAGCGAGGGTCGAACGATGACGTGAGCACTTGAGCACCTTCTCATCTTCCATTCTCAACCTACCACGCTCTTACTATTTGCAGAGGAATTTTCGTGCAAGCCCCCTTCTCTAGGATAGGGCCGCACAACAACAAGGCACCCTAAGGGGATGGTATACCCGCTGAATTCTGCAAGTCTTAAATAAGCACTTTGCTGCCCTGGCTCTGTGAGGTGATTGAGCAATCGTAGGGAGAAGAGGTCGTTACAAAAGGTCTGGAGCTAGGTTATTCTTGTAGCTCTTAAGAAGGGAGGTAATACGAGATGCGATAACTATAGTGGTATAAGCCTCATAGACGTTGCTATGACGATCTTCGCTATTGTCCTTCTCAGTTGAGTCCAGGCTGTGCTTGACTAGGATGAAACCCAACCAAGCTGGATTCTGTGCTGGGCGTGGATGTGCGGTCCACAGGTTCAGACTGAGGCGCATTCTTGGATTCCACTATAGCTACTAACAACCAACGGCCGTCTGCTTGGGTGACTTTGCCACTGCGTTCAATTCAATCCATCATTAGTCCCTCTGACGGATAATGGCACCAAATAGTATTGAAGGAAAAATAATCGCCATGGTCAAAGCCTACTTTCACTGTACTGTTGCGCGAGTTTCGGTCAATCGCTTTCCCAACCGTTCGGTATTCGACCGGGCGCTCAACAAGGCTGTATCCTGTCGCCCATTGTGTTAACTAAACTATTTTCAGGAAGGTCCTACGTGAAGTTAACGTTATTGAGTTTGTTCCCGGACGCCGGTTGACCGATCTCGACTACGCTGATGACATCGCCTAGCTAGCTTAAAGCTTTGGTGATCTGCAGAATGTGGTGTCACAAGTGATTGAGGTCGCTAAATTATTTGGTTTATCCGTAAAGGCTGGGATGACTAAACTTTTCAAACTGTCTGTGACTAGGCGAAAGCATCTGTCGCGATTAATGGCTGTCATTTTGGAGAAATAGACTGTTTTAAATACCTCAGGTCGAGGCTGCTACCGAAAAAACAGCAAGGACCTACCAGGCCATCCAACAAAGAAGACTGCATTGGTTTGCACACTTTCTTCGTCGTTCGCCTCACGAGCTCAGTATTGCTGCTTTTGATGCGGTACCGGTAGCCGCTTGGAGGCGTTCAGAAAGGGTTTAACTGAAAACCTCGCCCGATGCAATCCGTCAAGACACGGAAGTGGTTCTTACATCTTCGGTATTCGGTTACCGTCGCTGACGAATAGAATAGGTGGAACTGTCTAGATAAGCTGCCGCTGATTGTCACGCGTGGAGAAGTACAGCTCGTGACATCATCGAGGCCGGCTATACTAGGCATGATCACAGCTGTGCTCAATACAAGTAAAGTTCCCGTTTCGGTCATTGGAAACGGGAGGGAGTATTCAACCTGTCTAAACCATTAAACTAGTCACCCCCAAGAAATAAACGCGGTCGTTAAACCTTTAAAACTGCCACATCTACAGTATGAGGTTTTTTCCCAAACCGTATGTAATATAGAACTGGTCGGTCACATCACAGCATAATTGGTATAGTGTAAGATCCAAGGGGAGCAGGCCACTCACCAGTCCTTGCTCCCTTGACTCTGATCAGAGCTTTAGTACCTTCGCATATTCGGCCTTAATTTTATTATTCACCGTTCCACTCTTATTAAGTGTCACTGTCGCCCGATAATGGATATGGTCATTACTACTTTTTTACTGCTCACTAGACCCTGGCCTCATTTTTTTACATTGCGAGGTTTTCTCTTTAGGGGAGGAAATGCAACCGTACGCCCCCCTATTCATTCAACCTCTGGTGGAAATTATCAATCGTCAGAACGCACCTAAGACCCTACACGAAAATGCGGGTAAGGCCGCCGCACGATCGTTTGCATTGGTCTTCTATTGTTTGCATAACTTTTGCAGTACTTTTGTCCCCCCTTATAGCCACATTTCCATTTTTTCGGCTACAATACAATACACTAAGTCCTTACAAAGGACTTGTTTTTGGTTAACTGCTGTTTGGTTGGCCTCCTATCAGATGAGATTTCGGATCATACGAGTTTCCCTTGGTAACTGAGCAGGCTGGGATGATGGAAGCAGATAGTATTTTTCGTTTGACCAGCTTGGGAAAAACTTGGCTGTCTCGGTGGGATTCGAACCCACGGCAGATATTATTTTGTGTCCATGGTGGGAAAAGTTTCTGATATCTACTTTTTCAGCGAGCAGATGTCGTCTCCAGTATCTGCTCTAGGTAACTTAAAGAACAGGTAGATATTTATATTTTATTAGTCCCTGTGCTCGTCTTGTCAATAATGTAGTTTGAAGTTACTTATTACAACGGTGAATCTCGAATAAACGAAGTAATGCAGTTTGCTTTCACAACAGGCACTAGGTTTATCGTGCTGTGGTGGTGGTGTGGTTGATCCGTTTTGCCTTAGCTCTGAGGATCTGCGGCCCACACGCTGAGCGTGGCTCCTTACCCGTCCTACAGGTGCGCATTCAAGGTTTAAACATAAGTCATTTGCATATCATTACTGCATTTGCTGTCACATGTCCTACCACTTAAGAGCTAAACACTCGGTCACACAGAAGGGTCATGTACCAGTCTATCCTAGTTCCTGGACTGAACATGGATGATTTGATCATGCAATTAGCATAGTTTGGTGAAGGCCACTCACGTGACGTTACATTATTGCGAATGGCAGCCGGCCGTGCTCACCATTTGGACTCGAACGCTCAATGAGTTCGGCTATGTTGCTTCAAGTCAGCACAACGGTTATGGTGTAGCGGCTGACGACGATTAACCGGCCCTAAGTGCCCCCTTTCACGCTGATCGAACCTTCCTCGATAACAATTCTTGACTTTGTTTCCTTTGCAGTGGCAACTACGGGATACACTTTTTGGCTGCATTGACTCGACTGTTTGCTTCCTTACCTGTAGTTTTTGAATTCCCTTCAAAAGTTACTTCTTTATACCAGCATTGCCTTAGTCTTACTGATTTACTGGGCCTCTTATTATCTCTCACGACTTTCATTGCATATTTTTCAGCCATCACAATTGGCCGTTTGGGCTACGTCTGTCCCCGAGAAATATCCTCTTTCCTCACCACATTCATTCGCACTTGGTACGTCTCAAACTGCTAGTGTGCTACTTTTCGGCTCATTATTTTTGTCTGGTTGTACCCTCATTGTAGAGTACAATCCGACAGTCTCAAGCAATATCCACCACACACTTGACGCACTGGTGAGCTTGAGCGCAGTGACAGGTAGAGTTAAGCAGCCCTTTCTACGTTTGCCACAACCACTTGGTCTCCACTAAATGCATGCACTAGGCTTCATCAAAAGCGTGTTTCTCACCTGAGTGAGATGCGCTTGGTCTTAAGTGTGACGTATCCCCCGCCAAATCAACCTTAGGAAAGTAAATCACATGCTCATTGAGGAAAGGAATATACGATAGTTCAACCGTCGATTTCGACGATGTCCTTTGTATGCTCCGCGGAAGGGTGGTGCAGGGACGGTGACTTGCGCGTGAATTAGTTTAAAGTGATAGTAGCCTTGCGCTGCAGCTACCGCACTCTCTCCTCCTCCCCCACCTGAACTCGGTGTCATGACAGAGTCAAGAAGACCGGAGGTGGGAGAGGACGCAGGTGGCTGGCGCAGCCGGAGCCGCCCCTGGGCGTACCACCACACCTGGCTCGGATCCTACGGAGTGAGTGTCATTGCGGCCACATTAAGAAGGAGCCATTGCAGCCTGACTCTCAGTCCGTCAGTCAGCCACTCCACACAAAACACACATTGGGCTGGCCACGCGGTCCGAGTTATCCCGTCAGTTGGCAACCTTCCCAGCCACGGCTTTAAGTGCACCGTGATAGTTTCAAGCGCGTCAGATTGTTTATAGTGAGGAAAATGCGCTGAGCTGTTAACCTCACTTTCTCCCCCACCCCCATAATTAGACCACCATCCAAGCCAGGCAGTTGTCTGATGTGGGAGTTGGCGCATTGGCTGACGGGTCGGCGTACCTATCTTCGCGCGCCACAGCACGACCTAGCCCCCATAATGCACACACCAGGATTTACATACTCAGGGGATATAGAGGAGCCATCACCGTCGGACTCCCTGTCCACTTGTCAGCCACTCGACACGCACAGCACACACTGGGCCGACGGCGTGGTCTGGTGTAAGCGTCAATTTGCAGCCTTCCAAGCCACGGTTTCTAGGAAACCGTGATTTTATCAGGTACATTATGTTGATTGTGAGGGTGCTGTCTATGTATTAGTGTAGATGGTGTGCGTTGGTGTTGCTTAGCCTCCGGTGGTTTAACGCAGGTTGTCGTGGAGGCGCATGTGTCCTAATAGGCCCATGCGGTGTGTAAATGTGCGGGAGCAGTGAGGGCAGTGGAGGCGGGCGCGGCGACTGTATGTCACTGGTTCACCAGACTCCGTGCGATGGATTCGCAGGTGACCGACCACGCCGATGCGTGAGTTGAAGTTGCGGGCGCAGTGTGTGCAGGAGAAATCGGTAGAGGCTGAGGGATGTCATGCACGGTAGTGGGGATGGCAGTGGCGGTAAGAATGGCAGGAGCGAAGGGTGTACATGGTGTATCGGTGTTGTCGGCATTGCGGTGAATTCCGCTGTCATGGATGAGCATGTGACTGAATAGGCCCATGCGATGAGTGAATGCGCGAGGAGAGTGAGGGTAATGGAGGCGGCGATCTCTGCTGTGTTGGTGCTCCAGGCACTGGTTCTCCAGTCTCTGTACGATGGATTCGCAAGTGACCGACCAGTCCGATGCGTGAGGTGAATGTGCGATCGCATTGAGGACAGTTTAGGAGAGAGTCTATCACTGATGGTGGTGGTGGTGGTAGTGAAGAGGAAGGCGGTAGTGGGGGAAACAGGCGATGAGTATTGGGATGTGGTCTCTATGATGGTTGGAGTAATGGAATTGATGCCAGGAGTGAGGGTGAGGGAGTCTGAAGGAGGGTTGGCAGAATTTGATGTAAAGTTGGATTTGTCGGATTGTTGGTGCATTACGTCCGAAGATGTCCGGCCAGGCTAATTCGCGTGCGGAAGATGCATTGACAGCGCTGGCATGTTGGCTGGGCCAAGGCATATACGATGTTGGTCCGGGGCTCTGGTGACTTTCGTGCCGCTCTTTTGGCCTTGGCGGCGGTGATCCGGTTGGCCTCATAGATTGCTGAACCAGTCTTCATGGATCTTCTCCATGCCGGTCTATCCTGGGCAAGGTCCTCCCAGGTCGCCGGGGTGATTTGCAGTTGCTTCAGCGATTTCTTCAGTGTCTTTGTAGCGTCGTTTTTGACCTCCCTGTCGGCGAGCACCCGTAGCGACATCTCCGTAGAAAATTCGTTTTGGTAGTCGCTCATCGTCCATTCTTACCAGGTGGCCGCTCCATCGCAGTCGCACTTGCCTCAGCATGACGTGGATGCTGAGGATTCCGGTCCGCTCCAGGACTTCCGTGCCCGGGATCCTGTCTTGCCATCTCAGCTTCAGTATTCTGCGGAGGCAGCTGATATGGAAGTGATTCAGCTTCCTGGCTTGGTTCGAGTAGACGGTCCAGGTCTCCACTCCGTAAAGGAGTGTCGTCAAGATGACGGCCTTGTACATCTTCAGTTTGGTGTTCAGGTGAATACCGTGGCGATTCCACACGGAGGCCTGCAGTCGGCCGAAGGCCTGACTAGCTTTGAAGATTCGTTGAGCAACCTCGTCATCGATTCTTGTGTTGTGTGACAGCGTGCTTCCTAGATTAACGAAGCTTTACACGTTTTGAGCGAGCACCGTTGACATTGATTCGGGGAGCATTGTATTCCGCGCTGGGTGCGGCTGGTGCATGACAACCGTTTTGGCTGTACTGATTGTTAATCCAAATCGACGCAGCCTACGGCGAAGAGGTCCATACTCCTTTGCATGTCCTCCTCCGTCACGGTGTTAAGGTCGCAGTCGTCCGCGAAGAGCAAGTCATAGACTGTAGCCGTAGACACGCGCGTTGATACGCCGACTGTTGAGAAGGTGCCCGTCAGTTCTGTAGGCGATGCGGATACCAGGCTGCTCACCACGGTAGGCGTCCATCAGCATAGCAGATAACATGAGACTGAACAGGGTGGGAGCCAATACGCATCCCTGCTTCACTCCGTTGGTCACTGAATGCTTCGGATACCGTCCCGTTATCAGTGACGCGCGCCGTCATCCCGTCATGAAGATGACACATCATGTGCGTGAACCGCTCAGGACAGCCGAATTTCTGCATGACTTTCCACAGTCCGTTGCGATTCGCTGTGTCAAAAGGCTTTCGTTAGATCCACGAAGGTAGTTGAAGGTGAATTCGCATCTACTGGCACTTTGCTTGTAGCAGGCGGACGGCAAACACCCTATCGGTTGTTCCGCGGGGTCGGCGGAAGCCACATTGGCTTTCTGGGAGCAGGCCCTGCTCTAGGTGACCGTTCAGACGATTGAGAAGGATACGGGCGAAGATCTTCCCGGCCATGTTGAGCAACTAGATACCTCTGTGATTATCACAGAGTTGCCGGTTCCCCTTCCGTTTGTAGAGATGGAAGATTGTCGCGTCTTTGAAATCCGGAGGAACTTGTTCTTGGCGCTACATCTCCTAGAAGAGTGTTGTGAGTTCTGCCATCAGCCGGCGCCCGCCATGCTTGTAGACTTCCGGTGGGATTGCGTCAGATCCCAGTGATTTTGATGGAACTCTGCTGTACGGCCTGGATGGTTTCTGGTATGGAAGGCGGCAGTTCCAGGTCATTGTTCGTGTCCACTTGAGGTAGCCGGCCAATGGCAGCATCGGAGATGGCTGATGAGCAATTCAGGACACTTCTGAGAGAAATATAGTGTTTTGGGGGTGGCATGTATGCGCGCACGTTGTGTAGTTGGTTCAAAGATCGAGTTGTAGTGATGGGGCGTGGACTGAGGTTTTGTCCCGAAGATTTTCATGCAGTCTGAATGCCTTGGGTAGTATAGGCAGTTTATACGTCAGCAAACGGTATATGTTTGGGCTCCTGGATTCGCCAGTGACCGACACGACCGTGACGCGATTAAAATGTACGTTGATACTTAGCCGATACTGCCACCAGTGGAGGTGACATTGTTCGTGCTAGTGACTGATGATAGTGGAGTCATTAATGGTAACGCGTCCAGTCTGCTCGGTTACTCTGCCAACGAATCGGCGAGTGTATCTAGTAAATAAACGACCGAGCAACTTCTTTAAGTACAATGCACAAGCATATCAGATCCTGGAGTGTTAGCTCCCGAGTGTTTTCAGAGCAGTCGAGTAACTCGCACCGCCTTGAATCGAGGCCGAGGCGAACAGCTGGACACCAGGTGATTAGGTGATAGTCACCCACACTATTGTGACACGTAAGGTGTCATCTGCCGTACCTGGTGCCGTTAGGAACAATGCAAGCACGTCAGAGAGGCGGTTATTCGAAGCTCGCTTCAACGAACCCCACCCATAAAAGGCACAAGTGGTCTACTTAACACAACGTAACCGGGCATTTGAATCCGCCTGCATCGCGGTTGTTGGTAAATGTGTTAAGAGACTAAACCACGAGTTACTTAAGTTATACTTTTCCTTGTTGTAATAAAATAATCCAGGGCTTTTCCGAGGCTTATCAGATATCTGGTAGGGTACTGATTGACGTAATTTTGCATAGTCAACATCGAGTAAGAATGCTTTAGATGCATTATTGATAATCGATAATTCCACCTCGGCCTACGGGTGAATATGCATTTATTTACGTATCGATCGCCTCCTATATATACCATTTTCCCTGTTTCTTTGTTTATGCCAACAATAATTAAATGCCAGCCAACTACGAAGTCAGTCTCTAATATAACTTAATTTTCAAATAATCAATTTTTTCTTTTACTCTTCAGTAGCTTGCTCTCTTTTTTGCCTCTAAGATAGTCATTTGTCATTTTTGAAGAAACATGGGCCTTCTTTTTTCACATTTTCCAAAAGATTAATTTCAGGCGAGGAGGATGTGCCCGAAAAAGTCTTTGCGACATCCCTTAAGAAGCACGCCTCTTCGCATCATAATCGCATGACCGAGAGAAATAGCATACCCCAGTTATGCAAGCTTGACTAGTGTCCTTGATCTTGCTTATTTCGCCCTAGGTGTCTGTCCCTACGCAACATTCGTGACAACGAAGAGAAGGACAGTGCATTTCGTGGTATCTGCAATATGATCACGCTCAATCCTCCCGGGGTGCTAGATGATTTTCTCTTCTTCTGTGACGCTGTGGCCTCATGGAATAATCCGAAGGAGGATCTGAAGCAACGTTTTTCATCGGTGCGTATTTTTGTAGCAACATCTTTTATTTATTATAGCCTGTAGTAATTGTAACAACCAGAAACATTGTTGCTAATAATTCACGACTTGATTTTGCACAGATTTATTTAAGCTCCGTAGACAACGAGAGGTCAAGAGACTCAACCTATCTCCTCTCCGTCCTGTGATTGCGTGTCTTTATTTGCAGCAAGACCCTAGAGCTCGCATATTCACCTATATTGATTTCGGCGTTGTCTGCTATCGTCCTCTGCACCAAGTGTTCATTTATTGTCATGGTTGAACTATTAATGGACCATTACTTGGGCAAATTGCGCTTTCGCAAGCTACACAGTACGAAAATCGAGGAATAATAAATTCTTTTTTTAATGGATGACAGTTCCGAGTGTTTGTACTAAAGATTATCATTTGAACCCATAAAAATATCTCAGTTTGCTGCTGCGTTGTATGCCAGGGTAGATTACTGCTTCTCCCACAGGAGTCCTCTGATAAGCATAATCTGTTGATCGAAATTTTGGATGGGGCAAAATAAAAATTGCTGGCGTGGGAGTCATTTACTGGTCAGTCATCATACTTTAAACGCCAAATCCGTCGTTTCCGTCTTCGCACCAAGATGAGCTTTCGAACAGGACGGTAAGATACCCTCTAAGTGAAGTAAAAAGTCAGATTTATTCCTCCGTGCCTGTAAATTAATGACTCAATTATTAGGGATTATGACACGCAAATAATAAAGGAGCTACTGTCTAACCCGTAAAAAGCTCCGTTTGAATATACGGATCCGATGCCTTTGTGACTCAGAGCATACATAGCCTTTTAGCGTTGCTGTGTGCTCCTCTGGAAGTCCACACGTGGTGGATAATAGAACGGCTGTCCGAGAAAGCTTGTTTCGAAGTAAGCAAATCCAGAGTTCAGGGAATAAGCATTCATAAACCTTTCAGTTTGAATTGACGCCGATCCGGTTGTCTATAGAAAAACCGTAAGGCATGGCAGTAGTAAGAGAGGACGAATGTTTCCCAACCTACGATAAGGTCTTATCTGAAGCCGTCTCCTCACTTTTTAAAGCTTCATCTGTAGGCCAGAGGGGTGTCTGCGTGCCTCTTCCAAGAGTTTTCATGCCTTACAGAATTCGGAACATGTTGTGGACTCTGCAGTCCCCGATGCTTCCAGACCACCATCAGTGGACCAGATGTCGAGTATAAAATCCGGCGTTCTTCGAAAACCCTTTGGAATCCGGAGCTTACGCATTGCCAAAGTTTCCGAGAATGTACACTCCCTACCCACACCTAATGCGTTCATCGGAGACCCGGTTGCCTGAGTTAAGCGCAAGGGTAGTTAAAGTCCCGGGGTTGTTTACGACCAACGACTGGCTTGCATGGCAACCTTAACCTGAAGGCGAACCAGGCACTCTGTATGAAATTCTACCTCGCGTGAGTTCGACCAAAAGGCACGTTGACCCACCTAGGTGTGGTTGTCTGCTTTTTGGTAGCGCTGCGGATGACGTGTTCGACGCCGTACTTCGCTGAATTATATTAGTTGGTTCATTTGACGACATCTAATTTAGAGTAACGAAAATTCCCATTGAAAAATTCAAAAGACAATTTGGCGATCATAAGTTAGCTTTCGATAAATTCTCATCAGCCCTTTACATTTAAATCACTGTGTAACGAAGTCAAATATGCGGGTAAGTAGAACAAATCGTACGGTTGGTATCTAATTTACTGCAGACAAGTGTGCCTCGGACACTCCAAGTTAAGCATCACTAATATCAAGGCGTCCCCGTCAAACATTACGCCTCGAAAGTTCTATTTCGCAAGCTTCAATGTAGTCAAATACCCAACTGCCCTGCTTTACTTTAAACTGATGGCACGCAACTACTTGGCGCAAATGTCTAGTGTTATGGTCTTGCCTCGAGCCTTGATGCTCGCCGTTCAACAACTCGATCGAATACCCAAAGGAGAACTCAACAATAATGACGGAAGAGTAGAAGTCTATTGATATATTATTACAACGTATTTAAGGCAAAAAAACGTACGAGCATTTACTAGGTTGGACTGCAATTGTACCAATCCGATAGTAGCCTTAAGGGGTTAGCATCTCGACTGGCCTTCCGACTTATCCGAATGATTGAGTAGGGCACTTATCCCTGTCAGCAGCTTGCGCGATATTACGATGCGCACTGTCTATGGGTGGATCGACAGTGCAGCGTAAGAAGAGTCGTCAGGGCCTTGTGTGAGCGAATCTGTTAGGACGGCTCCTCCTAATATAGAGAGCCCTATTCGCGCACGTCATCTCGACCGTGTTAGGCGTTATCTCAAAGAGCAATTATCGGCCGACAATTAAAAGGGCTGATGGTGTACAATAAACCCGCACTGTCAGAGACCCGAGCTTCAGGCCACTGCTTCGTCAGACAACGAGGTCAGTCTAAGTTCCGGTTTTATATCCGGGTAACTTGAAAAAAAGGCATTTTAGTAGGTTTTGCACAATTCAGTCTGTTCAGCAGTAGTCGAGCACTGCCTTTCTGCTTCGTTTTTTTCAACAAAGGAGATGATGAAATTCTGAAAGTATGTAGCCATCAACTTCTTCGAAGTAGTTACGAAAAATTCGAATCCGTTGAATCGTATTTGCTGACCCAGAGGTTTACAGACAGGGAAACAGATCAAATTTCTTACTAGCTGAGTCTTTTTAAACCGATTTTTGCTGTGAGGTGACTCACAGATCAAAATTGTTTTCGACAGAAGACAGTTATCTGTTCTTGATTTGGCTGCCATAGAAGTCCTCCAGCTATGCGAACGCTCGAGGCTGCATTTAAAGCTGTCCAACTCTGACCTACATTCTGCCGACTCGTGGAAGGCAGAATTTGGCTAGCATAAGTTAGCTTTCGATATATTCTCTTCAGGTCTTTACATTTATATCACGTTGAACCCAGTTAACTATGCGGGTAAATACGGTTGTCAGGGTGGGGGACGGGGGAGTAACAAAATTGTGGCCCGTTTTCTGATCATCCTCAGAGGGATGGCAGCCGCTGTGACAGATAATTAGCTGCGGGCGCTTAAATTGGTGGCTTTTGACTGTGGTAATTGCAGCGTCTGTATGAAGTTCTTTTGGGCGTACAGGTCCGATTTACGTAACCTGATTGTAGCCGCTTCTGTCGTAGCCAACAGACGTTTTCCGAGGAATTTTTGTATAGCTTGGGGGACCTTGTAACTCACCCGGAAGGCTTTTTTGGCATCTACGAGTTGATCCGTATCTTCTATATACTTATGCTCTTTATTTGACCAAGCTGGTAGGTGTTCTCTGATCCTTTTAGACAAACGCCGACTCTTGGAACGAATATATTCTGCCCCACAGGAGTAGGTAAAGGAATAGATGCACAGAGGTATTCTGGGCTGGCAGTTTGTCCTCGCCCCCTCTGCGTATAGGATGGGAGTAGTCGAGAACAATATATAGGCGTCCACTGCTGAAAGGGATTTTGATTGCATTTGCTTAGGCGTCTTCTTAAAAGTTCACCTTGAAATGAGACCCTCGTGAAGTCTTTTCGTGCTCGCCGTTAGCACGGGGGCTTTGGTGGCCTTTCGACCCTGTTCTTAACAATAAAGTGAACACATGCGTTCTGTCAAAAATTTGTTTCTATAACCTTAGGCTCTCCTGTAATACTCGGTCGAGCAGATGCTCTTGGTCTTTTTTGCCAAATAGCGCACTACCTTACTCTTAAAGTTTAGCGGTACGAAACTACCAAACTGGGTATACTGCCCAAACCACGTCTTCTTAAGATAGACCTTACGCCGAATTCTCTCTTCGGACCTTCTACTCAGAATCACATTCAGAAAAGGGAGCAATCCGGACTGTTCTTGTTCCAGTGTAAATTGGTTGACGGGTGCGCTTGATTTGTGGTACCAATTAGGGCTGGAATTTCCGTTCAGATGCGATTGCCAGTATATCATCCACGTAACGCCCATACTATTTCAGACTCTTTATCTGGCGACGAAGCTGTAACTCTTCCAGCCTTCCCATGAATATATTCGTCAGAAGCGGGCCAAGGGGCGAGCCTTTGGATACTCCGTTCAACTGTTTGTACAGTTTGTCAAACATTGAACTGCATGTTCAACGTATATATTAGTAACAATTCACTGGCATTTCTATCTCCTGCTGATTGGAAGCCGTGAAATCACAGACGTAGTTGATTTTTTCTGTAACCGGCGCGTTCGTAAAAAGAGACGAGACATCCAGTGAAAACTACCATACCATTCATGTCGAGGTCTTTCACGTCTTCAACGAATTCAGATGTACCTCAATAGCTGTGTCGCGCTGGATGATGCTGCATGGGCTTAAGTTTGTCCCTTAGCCATTTTGCTATCGCGTGGTACGCCGAGTTCTTCATATCTGGGATGGAACAAACGGCTATGCCATCTTTGTGAATCTTTCATAGGCCTTATAGTCAAGGTAGATGCGTGCCAACGGAGCGGAGACGCTCCAGGTCATGTTCACATATGAAACCCTCTATTCGAAGTCTTCACACGTTCACCTAGTTGTGTTTAAACCTAATCCGTGTGATCCTTCCCCTTGTCTGTCTTTCTAAACTTTTCCTTGTCCGACCGAATTGATTGCATTTTCATAACATAATCTGTTCGGTTCATTAAAACAACGCCGATCCCCTTATCTGGCTTCACTTTGAGGATATCCTTCTTTTGCTGGACATGTTTTCCTTTCTCCATGTGTGACTTCAGTAACAAGCTTCTCCATTTCTGGCCATTGTCCAAGTATTTATAAGAGCACTTAACTAACGTAGACTTAAGCTATTGTACGCTCTCTGCCTAAGCTGACTGAAGGTCGTGTGTTTGACCCAGGAGGTTCTCGAACTGTGCTTCTAGCCCTAACAGGCTGGTTTTCTGACGGTGGCAGCAAAATTTTTAGGGTTAGGATATTTTACGACCTACGCCTCCGGAAACTAGTGTTTCTCCGACTCATGGACTACACTCTCAACCTGCAACTCATCGTCGCTCATGTACAACCCGTTTTGGTCATGCATTTCATCGATCTGAAGGAAGCTCATCTACGATCCCGCTTCGCTTCCTCATCTGCGCTGACTCGGATTTCCAAGTGAGGAAGCGAAATAATTTGGTGAGGTCACACTTGGAAGAGGATACCGTGTCGCCGGTGCTCGGTGTTCGATAATGGAATTCAAAGTTAACAGCGCTTGCTAGAACCTAGCCGTCGACTGCAGCGTATGAAACGCAGTGGCACGTAGTGCCGTTGCTTAGCGGACTTCGATGCTAGGTGGATCACTTTGCAAAGTTGTTGTCTGAAGCCCATGCCGCGAGCATTTGTCGGCCTGTTATGCCGCCGTCTCCTGCTGCTATCCTAGTTTCCGCGGAGTTATGCTCCTGGCCTGGTTTACAAAGTATTCCTTGAGATTCATTTCACAACTGAACATCACATAGATCTCGTTGTGCAAGTAGCCTGCTAGCTCAACCAGCATCCTTAGACAGCAACCACTCATAGGTTCCTTAGCATATCCAACAACTGAGTACTCCTGCCACAATGGTAAACCAACATATGCTGAAGGACTGGGGCGGCAACTGTTTCATACTTGTAACTTTAAACACACCATGCACGGTATTTCGACCGTCATATTTTATAAAAGTTACCGCTGTCCCAAGAGTCCGCTGGGGCTTTCGCAGTATGCGCTGTACTCTTTCTACACCTGCCATTTTCAAATAGCTAAGCAAAATGAAGGCGGCTGGAGATGGGCGTAGGCGGGATGGCTGGCAGGGGTCAGTCAACGTCTACGCGTTTCACACTTGTAGATCCCATGCAAGTGGAAAGGCACAGGATTATCACTCCATTTGTTGGCCCTCCAAGGCATAACTTTTAGCCCATTGTTTTTTGTGAGGAAATGAAATACTGGGTTCCGCGTTAGATCGGCCCCTCTCTTCCGTCCCCCATGTACCAGGGACAAGTCCGGATCCAGCCCACGTAAAATGAGAGTGAGTGCGGCTGCTGGCATGACGTAAACCTTCTAATTAACGCTTGCTACAGCAATGTCAGCTTATGGCGGCAGCCTGCTATAGAACCGATACTGTGGCAGGTGATTCGTTACTCGCTGACCCTCCTACTATACGGCTAGAGGATCCCCAGCCAATGCATATGCCCACATGACGCACAGGCTCAAGCACTGAACCGATGGCTATGTAGCAACGTTAAGCCGGGTGCCATGTATTTGCTCCACTACCGCCAATTTTCTCTGAAACAGCTGTCAAATTGGTGTGCACCCCTTCCGATGTGGTCGTTCTGTCTTTTCCCCTGGGCATGTATAGTTTGACAGTTTATGGGAAAGCGTATATTCAACTTTAGACCGTGCCTGAAACACTAGAGCGCTTGTACTTCCGGTCTGGCAATCGTGATTTTGTGCTCAAACTTTCGTCAACGGCTCTAATTTGCGGTATTGTCCTTACCTGACTTACGTCTTCCAAGACAACTCATGTTAGAAAGCGATTGCCCTTACTAGACGTCTTTATCTGTCGAAATAAGCAAGAGACTTGAAAGGGTAGAAAATTAACATATACGAGCCAAAGTCGGAGTTACTGGTGCGTTCGTCCGCCGCCGCCTCATGAGCTCTGTTTTTGTAAACGAACGCAGACGCCAATATGACTAATCTGCACTATCCTCGGTACGCGATTGCTCCAGCTGGAGGACCGCATCGACCTTGCATGAAGTCATCGATTACTAGACAGGTGACCTGCATGATATAGTTTTTCCCAAGTATTATAAACCTCAGCGGTAATATCTCCCCAGTTGTTGATAATTGTTTGAATATACTTCTAACAACCAAGTCCTTAATTCCATAAGTCGCTTCCTCTTTTCGTTGAATGATGTAGACTTGCCTTCCACTAATAGGTGCGCGCGCCCGCACACTCAGTAGCTTCTGTTTTTTTCTCCCTTTACCTTCTGACTAGTTGCAAATACTTCTGTTTTATATGCATGCAAAGTCTCAGGACAAACTACTCTAAAGCTAATAAACGAAGTATATATTAATGCAAAAATCTACAAGCTCTATTATGCTTAAACTTAAAAATGCATTCTCTTTCGGTATCTTGTAATTGCCCCGTTCTTCGAAACACTAGGTACACTTCCGTTTACTGCTTTTCGCATTCCTCGGTTTCAATTTGCATATTCTACTGATCCTACTACAAGTAGCACTTATAACCGTTATCATTCTCTGACTTATTTTTCTGTCACCAGATCCTACAGGGTTTTAAAACACAAGTGGGTGAAGAGGCATGGTCCAAATTCTGGACTCAGTGTCCACCAATGCTGCGTGACCGTTTGGCTGCCCAATACAATCTATGAGAGCTGTTACGAGCAAAAGCGCGTCGCCACTCATTATATCCGCAAATTTCAAGTCTCTGTTTTTGCCTATCTCCGCAGCCTCTACGCTAAAGCGGGCACGCACCTACGTGAGTGAGCGTATGTGCGGGCTTGTACGCCCTCACCACAGCCAGTTTATCCGTCTTTCCAACTGCGAACTGCAGCGAATACCATTTTTCTTCAGTCGCACAGGCAAGTTGTTTTTTGCCCTGACAAGCACCACCTTAACCCATCTATCTTCTATGAAATCGGCCTCATACATTGCCTCCTCGATTATGTTTGGAAGTGTTTTGTTGTGATGGTCTTTTTACTAACAAGGATCATGGACTAATTTAAATTTGCCTCGTTTTTCTCTGTTTTCCTCCTACGTTGTCGTTTGAAATTACTCAACTGCTTAATCAGAGACCCTAGTAGCATCTTTCGCATATCGTAGTTTTAACCCTATTCTTCTGGAACCAAAACAGTTCAGAGCTGTTTTGAATGTACTTGCCTGGGTCAGATGCACTTCTTACTTCACCAGAAATGGTCTATCTAGGTTTTACATTCTCAGGTACAAAGAAAATCTCGAGAAAACGCCTTATAAAGCGCAGTTCTGTAGTATAGTCTCGCTCCTACACTACACTCGAACCCGGGTACTACTCGGCAAAAAATCCGGATGATTCGTAGGGGGATGATGTCAAGTGTAATGATCAATCGCTATCTTGTGACCTACTCACCCGTAAATTAGTCTTACTTCTTTGTTCCCGTCCACCCCAGAAACAACTTTGAAGCCATAACACTCGTATTCGCCACGGTAACCGTTCTCTCATCGGCCTACTTTAATACTACTGATCAAAGGGGGCCCTTTATTTATTGAAAAAAACTCCGCAAACCTGACATCCAAGCCCCTCGGGATTACAGTAATATTAATGAAGGTCTTTACTAAGAGCACTCCTCGTAGCAAATACCACTTTCTGTTAAATTCTCAAAAAGCAATGCGCAGACACCATCCTCCGCGAAGGCAAAGCTCTGTGTCCAGCTACTAAAGTGTCTCCGAAGAAAAATCAGAGTAAACTTGACATGGCTTTTGAAGAGAGCGCTCTCCAGGTAACAAATGGCCTTAAGGTCCGTGTCATCGAATTATATTACATAAAACGAGATAACTTGGCTGGCCTATTTTCAAATTCAACTACTTAATTTCTTCAGGTCTGCAGTCCTCCGATCATACCTATTGGAACTCCAGTTTGTGGTGGAGACTGCTTCGTTGCGAGTGCCTGGCAGCCTGAGTGATCGTTGGAGATGCCCATCCATTCTTTTCACATCTTTCTACTCGTCATTTCTTTACTTCACATTGCTCTCCATACCCCACCCTTCCAATAACTACAACCACTACTTCCGCCTTCCATCTACACTCGGTTGGTCTACACTACTACCATACTTCTGGCCTTCACCGTTTGCGGATTCTGAGTGTCTGCCCCGCCCCCTTGGCCTGAGTCTGCAAGCCTCTTTGCGCTACTGTAAACTCTCTCTTTGTCTCGTCCTTGCTGCATTTCTTGCTCTTTTCATCTATCCTCCTGACCAACTAGTACCAGAATACGTTTTGCGTTGCGTTTTGCCTCCCCTCACCACTTTTTACCCCTCACTCACTTTTTGCTTGTTTTGCGTACACCCAGGACGTTTATTGTCTCGTTTTTTTGGAGGTCAGGGTCAAGACCGTCACGTATGCACACGCGGCGGGACCAGAGCACTTTTTTTCATGTGCTGGCCCTTTCTCCTTTCGTTTTTTCCTCCGCCTCGTTTCCATCCCTCCATTTCCTTTTTTCCTCTCACTTTCAACTACCTTTTTTGGGATCAGCTTAGAGCACGGGTTGGGTGGGTATAGAAAGTTAGGGTAGGGACGGGTTAATTATAGGGCCCCCAAGATGGATGTGTTCCACTGCTTCAACTTGGAGCCAGCAAGCACACTTTTTGCGTCTCATTTTTTCCGTTTTGCGGTTGAACAGCCACTGCTGGTTAATGAATCCAGGGAACACTTCGTCGCCTCACTGAATTTCGGGAGAAATCAGTGATTTTTGTGGCTGCCATTTTAGGCGGCCTAGCTGACAAGATTCGATCGTATCTACGGGAGGGGATAGATAACATAGTATAATATAGTTTAGAGAGCATATTTTTACTGTACTACGCCCCCTTTAAGTGATATTGTACACTCAAAAATTTTATCTTTTTCGCATGGGTTGTTCGCAAGAAGTTTTGTCCCCGAAATTGTTCCATCCTTTTGTTCTTACGCTGCTTTGATTAACCATATCTTATTTTGACCTTTTTTTGGCTTGTTTGATCGTGTTTGAATATTTTTATTCCACAATTCATGAGATTCGGTTTCCGTCGGTTACAGCATTTGGGCAACATGGCACGGCGTCTGATAAAACGCGTCAAACGAGCGGTTATTTATAAGCGACTTTCATCATCAGATGAGCTAGGCCTTAAGGTAACTTCTCCTGAATTTCAATCTTCCATAAAAAATATGCCGAATTGATACAGTCGGACTTTTAACCAATCATCGTCCGGTAATACAGGTTTGGATTCATCTGCGTACACCCGCTAACTCGAATGATCGAGGACTCCAACAGGCGAATCGCGCACCGAAGCTCGTCACTTCGGTCAAATAATTCCTCGCCATACGTGGAATGTTTCATGGGTTAACGCCTGCTAGCTGTGTTATTATTCTGTCCAGTCAGTTTGTAGTACAATAACAAAGGACGAGGTGATTTATTTTACTGATGAACCGCTGACTATCAACTCGTTGCGAAAATTTCGGTCAAAGTGTGATTAGATCTCATCATCTGTGCAGCAACTCCAAATGTAGCGCCGTTTGTCCTC
Source organism: Schistocephalus solidus (assembly GCA_017591395.1). Classification (NCBI taxonomy): domain Eukaryota; kingdom Metazoa; phylum Platyhelminthes; class Cestoda; order Diphyllobothriidea; family Diphyllobothriidae; genus Schistocephalus; species Schistocephalus solidus. Next base: position 58,479 of record WEDG01006800.1, on the reverse strand, counting down.
GCTGTTGAGGCATGGTCACTGCGTTGTCAGTAGTCGTCCTATTCTCCAGCATAATTGCTTTGCTCGCAACATCACCCGATTCGACGGATGATGGTCAACATTCCCTGCCTTGGCTGTGGATATTTTGAATTCTGGCCTATAATTATCCCCACTTTAGGGCGATTCTTTAGAAAGTATAGTCTGTTAAATGAGGGCGCACACACTGATCTACTATATTCCCAAGTCGAACAAGCTCCCTGTTGGCGGCAAAGGCCACGAACAGCCAACCACCTACCTGGCCAAAATCGGCCAAGTTAAAATCTCATGTACTTGGTCCCGGTCCTAGCTGGTTGACTGCCAGAATAAAGGCGGAATAAAATTAAACTTGAGGTCAGTGATTAAACTTCTGAACATGTACTTTTAGCTAGTACCTGTGCTATTAGCATGGTTCCACCTGTAACCCCCTAAGCCATAACGGATGGTCAATATACCCGCATTTTCTGTCATCCCCTTTCTCTGCAAACAAAAATTCCCAGTGAACGCCAGTATTAGTCCAGCAATTGAATCTTATTCGCGGTAGTCTGGAGCTCCTCTAGCATGTATTGAAAGTTTCGTTATAATCGGCTGAACTCATGGCTTTTACTCGGTCATCGATAATGCTCCTTCAACCGCATAAACCGAATTCTCAGATGGTTTGAGAGAGAGAGGAATACGCTTTATTTTGACGTATCATTCAAAATTTTCAGCAAAAATATAGATGACTCCATTCACTAAGATAATAGGATAAGTAAACATGATATGCAAGAATCAAAGAGTCAAAAATGGACATCTAGCGGGGAGACAGTTCTAGTCTGAGCTTTTTTTAATTCAGTCTCTTCACACGTAAGGTAGCGTGCTAGAAATGGCAAAACGGAGCGCTGGTATGCCGTTGTACGGCAGGCTATATGGCGAAAGCCTCGGCGCATCGGACGGGAAGACTTCATGGCAACCAGCTCAGAGTGGAGGGGATGGGTTTCATCATCAAGGATTCGCCCAGCGAATTGTTTGACTGTCATAAAGTGCCGTTTTGCTATCAAATCCACTAAACAGTATAAGAAACACCAGCAGCAGAAGAGAGCATTCGGAGAATACGTTTCAAAATCAATAAAGGAATAAAGGATGAGGGGAAGAACACATGCCTCCATAAATCGCCAGATAAGGGCCTGAGGTGTGTGATAGGAACGTAAACGGCGAATATAATACAGAAGTTTACGAATTTTTGTAAAAAGAGCATCGATATGTTGGGAGAAAGAAAGATTCAATGTCAGAGTAACGCCAAGGTACCGAAAAGAGGATACCTCGTTGGGAAGGACGGCTGAGAATTGAGAAATAGGGGATGGTCGCTGGTGAAAAACACATTGGACAGACTTCTCATGGTTCTGTTGAAGGCCATTATCTGACGACCAGGCTGCAACATGGTCAAGGCCATCCTTCAGACACTGAAGATGTGTCTGATTTAAGAGGATGACCAATAACCATGTCGTCGGCATATTTGATGTACAGACAGTCATTTGGTGACCTCAAATCATCAGTGTGAAGGGAGAAAAGGATGTTGGTGGATGCGTGGACAATCAAACAATTTGAGCCAGTGGAAGACCGCTCAAGATTGCTGAACTGGAGCTGGAGGCCACCGTTCTCAATTCCTTTTCTTGGCTTGATTCTACTAATCGCTAGGTAGTCCAACGTTCAGTAACCAAGAGGCTCGGGTCAAACATCGAGTGCCTTCAAAATCTTTGGTTGGGTAAGGCTGACTGAAGACGGCCGTCCCAGTTTCTGCCGGTATTATCCTGTAAAGTAATGCTCCACAGAAGGCGAAGATGGATTTTCGGCCTTCATGACGAAGATTGTATTTGTATGGGTTTGTACAAAAGTAATCTGTTAGCTGCCAGAAAGACGCAGGAGCGTATGGGTTTTTTTGCAGTGGCCTCTACATGTTGGTCAGCATCTGAACGTGGGATCATGGGGCTTGGTATACGGCCGGAAAATCAACATTTTGGCCCATTTAGTTCTTAGCAATGCTTCATGCCCCCTGAAGTCAATGGTTTGCCTTCCAGATAGTCCGGAGGTTTATTCACGTGCCTGTGAGATTGAACGCATAACCAGTACTCAGAGAATCAGTGACCTGTTGTGATACCAAATTATCCTTTTGCATCTTCCTCTTTAGCTCACAATGTCGTAACATGACCTAGAAGTTGATACAAACCAAAACAGATCCTTCAGTATTTTATAGTGATTTACGCACTGGAGCCCACCACCCGCAGTTGCCTGAGGTCGAAGGGTGAGGAGCTCTGTTGTTTTGAACACACTGGTGACATACTTGTTCATGAGACCCGGTCCAGGTGGGAGAGGGCGCGGCAGATACAGCACATGTCTGGTCTCACTATAATCTAAATCACGCGCCAGTCACAGTCTCTAAGCCACCATGCTATACGGCCTGCCATAAATTTCGGTGAAGCCGACGGTCGAACTATCGTTGTGCCTCGCGGATCACGTGGTAGATGCCTCGGCCCAACACGGGGGCCAAATAGGGGCACGTTATGCGTTATTGTGAAGGCGTACCCATAACAAATGCCACACATGTGCGGGTTGTTGGGGCACGCGTTGGCGCAGGTTCACGCCACACCAACCACCGACGCCCGATTCCGCCTTCGGTCTTCTTGACTTTGTCATGACACCGAGCGCAGGATGGCCGACTGCTCTGTCTGGCAGGGGCCATGAACGACCGTCTAATGAGCCTGGGCCCACCTCTTGGGGGACCTACTTCTGGCACAATCGTTAGTGCCTAGGCTCCCTAATAACTAGACCTGAGACGATGAATAGCAAGTTCTACAGGACCTGCACACCCTCCTGTTGACTGGGACGGAGATAAAGCAAGCTGGTTACCCTTGATGAATTTAGTACCGGCGTCAAACAGATGGAGATGACTGGGAATGCTGGGTCCCCGAGGCACTGACGGCTGTACATATAACGTCCATCGGCTTCTAAGAAAAGGCGCGGAACACCGTCTCCTCCTGACCAAAGCCTTCTGCGTTCCAACACGTGGAAAGGTAACTTGGAGGCGCCTCCGATCGCGGTGCTGGCAGCCGCTGGACTACGTTCTCGTCTGAAAACTAGTTCGACAGTACGTAATGGTCACCAGGGAAATCTGCGACGCCTACGGTCACTGCCTCCTCTTCTCCAAGATTAGGCTACTACTGCAACCCTGCAGGCAAATAAAAATTCATAGACCACCAAGAAAGTTCAGCACTGTTCAGTTTGGTTCCGCAACTGGCCCAGCATTTGGAAGCGCCGCATGCTCCCGATGACAACTTCACCGTGGAGGCCTAGTGTTGTAAATGCGGAAACAATCCACACCAATTCCTTGGATGTCCTTGTTCGCCCAAATCACATGCATCCGGACTGCTTTAATAACAATGACGCGGAAATCAGCAATCAAATCACCAAGAGGTAGAGACCGTAGATAAACTACATCAACTGTTACGCCAACGCAAGAAAAGTGATCCTCAAAAAAAGAAGTAGCATTTCGAGTAGTGCTTTTGCCTACCCATCCACAGGCTGGAGAAGCATGCACACAGCTCTCTGTATAAGCAGATCCTTGTCTGGTGCCTTGCCCGACAGTGCGGCTGAATCGGTTTCGAAACTCACTACGACTTGTTTCAGCCCGTAGGCCGCGGATATATTTGGTGGCCCCGATTGTTCCACGCGGTGACTGTCTCCTGTCAAGAAAGTTCGTAAAACCAGACAAGTTAATGCAGCAGTTGACTAAGCAGTCGGCGGACATCCAGACTACTTGCATCTGCTTTGACGTGTGATCCTCACCTCGGTCCACAATTTCAACGGCGTCAATGTTGAAGATTTATCTCATCTGCACGGCATGGGGTGTTATCTGACTTTAGGTACAACCTTTTTACGAGTTACTCATGACCACGCATTTTGCATTTGCAGTGACTATGGCCCTGCACTATAGTAACCATCCCGGTGCTCAGTTCTGACCGAACAGCACGTCTCAAAGAGAAATCACGATTTTAAAAGCGCTGCACTGCGCAGTTCACAACCATTCCCAACCGTCCATTCACAGTCTCCTTCGATGCCATCGATGGCGTGGAAACTATTAACAACAGGGATCTCCCACCTTCCATCCACGAATAAATCAGACCTGTCCAACCACTCGCCAGCGAGAAAGCACAGGGCTTCAAAACCACTGCGGCTGAAAAAGCCCGGCGGCCCTCGTTTGCTCCATTGATAAAAACCACTGAATTTAAAAGATGCGACAGTGGTTCTTCTCTTTGTGCGGAAAAGGATACGAAAATTATCGGATAATCAAAGAGGAATCACGCTGCTCAGCATTGCCGTGAAGATCTTCACTCACGTCCCTCTTGATCGTCTCAATTATCATCCGGAACAAGGAATTCATCCGGAAAAACAGTATTGCTTTCAACGCACCATGGTACCATCGACATGCTCTTCGCCGCTGGCCATCTACAAGAGAAATTCCCGAAGATGCGGACAAACCTCTAGGCTACATTAGTGAATCAGAAGAAATCCTTTAAGATGGTAAATCACGATGGACTCAGGACAATCACGCGGAAATTCGGATTTCATGAGTTACGTCATGCATATATTTGCGGCAGCTCCGCGACGGGATGATGGTGCGCGTTTCGGGCAATGGGACAGTCAAAAAAGCATTTTCAGTGATCAACAGAATGAGATGGGTCTGCATTATCACACCCACGCTCTCAGGTCTCAAGTTCTTTGACATGCTGATGGATGCCTACCATAATGTGCGCCCTGGGATCAGCATCGTCTGCAGAACCGATGAACAGTTTCTAAACACGACGATTGGAAACGTCTACGCGGACTTCACCAACCATAATGGACGACACTGCACTCAATACCGCGACAGAAGCAGCCATCGCAAATCTCCCTTAGAGTTCCTACGTGAAAACAGTGTTAAAACAAACGTCCTCTTCGAGACTGCAACGATTAGCACTCAATATTGTCACACACACACACACAAACAAATGCAATGATATACGAGAAGTGCAAACTTATTGGCTGATGCCCTGAGAAGGCTTCCCATTGTAGACGATGATGTTAGCGGAGCACCTTCTTTTAAGACGGTGAAACATTTGCAGAACTTAATCAGTGCACCTGACACCGAGTTAGAAAGTGGAAATCGAGACACCTTCTAGGAAGGGTTAAAAAGCACCATGTAATCTGGCTGACCGTCCTCTGCTTCCCCTGACTATCAGTCTTTCGACAACGGTCAGAATGAATTCAATCTACTAGACGGAAACGTACTATGGGTCAATTGTGTATTTGTGCCACAACACGGTTGACAGATCATCCCCCAAAGACGTCCCTAAGGCTATCACGAAAGCTATCACGAAAGCTCTCGCACGCAGCCATGTCTGGTAGTCCAAAATGACACAGGTATCAAATATCCGGTAAAAGTTAATCACGTTATTAAAAGAAAACAGAAGACCTTAACGGAATCTCTGCGAATCCAAAAGAGCAGCTTGCTAAGATAAAGCACATCCTAAGTAAAAAGCCAACAACCAATCCTATCCATTTTTCACACACTGTAAGCCAGCATTCCCCATAAAGATCGGACTGGTGGGGCATCTATGGACACCATAAACAAAAACTCGAAAACCACTAACCTCCTTCGTAAATGCTCTATTGTTAACTCTGCAGCAACGCCCATGACGGCCAATACCACCACAGCCACTGAGGATCACACTTCTGCTGTCCCGTCACTTCAGTCGAGGGTGTCGATCCCCGATATCTGACAGAATCCCGTGGCGGTGGTGGCAGCGGCGATGAAGATTACCACCTCCCCAACCTCCACTACTGGTGAGGACACTCCCAACGCCCCGTCAAACACCGAACCCTCAATCACCCGGCCCACCGCCAACAATGTGAATCTGCTTCAAACCTGTTTCAATTACGATTGCATCTTCAGATAACGCATCAGCCTGATCGGTCACTTGCGGATTCATTGCACTGAGAACGAAGCACCCGTGCCAGTAGCCCTGAAATAAACTCGCTGCATCCGCCGCCACTGTTCGTAATGCCCACACGTTCACACATCTAGTGGTCGTACTGCGGATGCCTGTGGCAACGCTCGCCCCCGCGCACCCTCGCGCGCAAAGTAGGGTTCTCGGCCAAACACGATTATTTAAACAGGCAAATCAAAGCCAAGGCCGACTGTAGCACGCTCTCGCTCAAAGCGCTGTGACGCATGCCCTTCTCACTCTTGCGGCGTCATTCTCGCGGTGCTGAACGAGTGCCTTCGTTCGGCTGCCAACTTGTTCCTTCCTATTCTCCAGTTTTTCTATACAGAACACAATGTTCTATGAACTGGCGTCCAACGTCGTTTCTGCCCATTCGGAGCCGGACCCAAAGGTAGTAATGGCTAGGGTCTCTCTATAGCCTTACCTGCCGGGACACTTACCGCATGGGCTATTCGGTACCATGCGTATCCAAGACAACAGAATTCTCTGCAATATCGATGCGCGAGGCATACCTTGTACACCTGATAATTCTGCTATCTCCAGCATTACAAACCCCTCCAACCGCACGGCGAGCACTAGCAGTATCATCACCGCAACCGATTAAGCAGGCTCCAAGTTATCCTGCCCACATTGCTATCGCACACTCACATCGCGCATAGGCCTGATCGGTCACTTGCGAATCTATTGCAGAGTGGCAGGCAACCCAGTTTCCGGCATATCAGAGCTACATAAATGAGAGCAGATAGATTTACGGATTTCCATTCTCAAAACGGGAATGTTTCTCAGTCCTGAAAAACTATCAAGGGCAATGACTATTTTCCACTAGTTTGATTTTCTTCCACTAGAACAAAGAGAATTTGTCACTTTAAACTGCATATATGCGCTTCAGATCTGTCAGTACAATTATTTCAGGCGCTCCATATTACTTGGTGGAATTGATACTTGTAATAAAGACTATGATACCATGTAAAAATTCGATAGCAGGGAAGTTTTTCCGATGGCTCTTTAGTCCGAGGAATTTTTGCATTACGCCTGAACGAAGCAACATGAAGTTTTGTCATATGTAGGCCTATGTCATACCTGATAAATTTCTGCAATCAATTGACGATTCTTTCTAACAAGATTTTAATTGTTACTTGCTAGTTATCAGTAAATGTCAATCTGACTATTGTTATCAAAATGAATTGGGGGCCATGGTTGCTTTTTGATAACTTCTGCTCAGGCCTGTACATGCATAGTAAAATCGAAACCATGCTGAAGCTATGGCGTGGGGGAAAAATTACAGATGCTGGTCACAGACAAAGGTAATTATAGGCGGGCGACTGGCTTGGGCCTTTAGCCCATGACAGTGGTAAAGCCTTTATGAAGACTTTCTGTGCTCAGAGGATCGGTTTGCGTAGCCTGAATGCTACCTGAATGCTACCATCTGTTCATTACTTCAAAGCATTATAACTATTCGGGCGTGAAGAAGATTGATCGACACCAGACACATGCTCACCAAATTATCTCTTGGATTTTATTTTGTTTCGAAAGGGTACACTTTAAAACCCGTCTCCATCGCGGAATAAACATCCAAAGAGGGTATTCAGGTGCTTGCGTGTATTTATACATATGCGAAATTACTGAATTCAGGTACCATGCGAATTAACCATACCTATAACAAGGTTTCTCCCTAACCGCACGCAAACCTATAAGGCCATTTAAATAACAAGCCCTTTAGAGAGTATTCAATTTAATGCGTTTTCTTGCTTAATGAAAATAGATATTAGAATTTTTGAAGGGACGTTACAACACGCCCCAGCGGTATAAATGGATGTTTTAGTAAAATTATATCATAAACCTGAGAAGAATATACGCCACGGACAGTGGAAAGTTTTGTGCAGCAGTGTAAGTTTTGGCCAAGTGTTACTCGTCAAATGTACGTTTGTATTTCAATATATCTGTCCAGGTCATGTATCGCGGGGCAATTCCAGGAGAGAAAAATGAAAGTCACCTCTTCAACTAAAAGCAAAGCGGTGCAGACAATCGTAGAGAATTTGTGTGTCCAAGAAGCGGGAGAGACCGTTGGTGAAGGAAACCAAAATTGGATGACTAAATTGGGGTCTCATATGGCAACCAAACTGTAAGGCGATGTTAATGACGAGAGATGGACAGCGTAGATGAGTGGAGAGTGTAGAGACGGAAAGGACAGGAAGGAGGAACGAGGGAATTCGGAAATCACAAACTGCCCTTCGCAGCTACGGGCAACACCTACCGTGGAATGCCATCTTCTTGGCAAAACAAGCGCGAAACTTTCGATTCATGAAAGCGTAAACCAGAGGATTATAGACAGCACTGGACTTGGCAAAGAGCAGAGCCACCTCGGCGGAGATGGGTGTCAGATTGTGGCGATAACCGTTAAGAGCGAGGAAGGCCAACATAGCATAGGGCATCCATGAAGTGATGAAAATGGTGATGATGGTGGCAGATACTTTGGCAGCTTGTATGTCCTTCTTTTTTTGCACTCTACCTACGGTCAATCAAAAAATGATTATAAGTATTTTATGTTGGCATTTAAGATACTACTTAAAGTATGTAGCCTCAGATGATTTTACCATACAGAGAATTTAGCCACTTGAACATTTCTACTGTAAACCTTACCCAAATTTTTAACTTTTAGACCTGCGATCGAATTGCAGCTGACAGAGCAAGTCATCATGTGCCTAGGATTTCTTCCCCACTCTCATTAAAGAACTTTAGTTCCATCGAATGTAGGGGGCTAATCGGATCACAAGGCGAGGGATAGAATCTCCAACCAGTATTGCCTTTGATATTGCCTTGTCGTTTATGCTATGTTTTATATCAACTTTAGCTAAGATGGATCTCATGTGGTTAGCCTACATTTATTATCAGTCCACCTTGGGGTGTAGGGGTACTAGTTAGGAGTAGCACCACACAGATAGTTTTTGGTCGCACCATTTGTCTCGTACAGGTGGTGAATGCTCCTGTGGCCGCCTCTAACTGGTACCCAACTCTCACCTGTGGCTCCTCGGAGTTGGGTTCTTCCCAGCGGCCACACCCGAAACCGTCACGACCGGCGGGCTAAACCAGGTGAGGGTCTCCGGTGTTGTGTGTGCCTCCACACCCGGTATTTCTAACTCCTGAACTTCCCACCTCCCCCCTCTCAAAAAGTCCTACGGTGGTGGCGACAGCAACCCCGTAGGCGGCCCAAACTAACTCGGGTCGTTCTCCCACTAAAACAAATCCGTGACCCATCGTGGAGTTCGGCAGCCGTCTGGGATGTCCTAGCAGCCCTATTTAGGGACAGCACTGCTTGCCTCCTCGCGCAGGAAGGGGCTAGAAAAGGTGCCCTAAACAAATTCTGGTTATCACGTCTTCTGCAGTCGGCCATGGCTCGCAGATCACAAAATATGTGGTCGTAAAACTCAAACAAACAACAATACCCCGTCCCCATCCCCTCGCCATACCCTCCAGGCTGCTCGGGTGAGTCCACTCACACTAGCAGCCTGGAATGTTCGCTCCCTTTTAGACAATCCTAGGAGCAACCGACCGGAACGGAGGACGGCGCTAGTCGCTCGGGAACTGGCGCGCTATAAGGTGGACATTGCTGCTCTCAGCGAGACCCGATTCTCTGAGCAGGGTCAGCTGGAGGATGTGGGTGCCGGCTACAACTTCTTCTGGAGTGGCTGACCAAAGGCAGAGCGACGCGACGCTGATGTCGCCTTTGCCATCCGAAACGACATTGTGGGACGTCTGCTTTGTCTGCCACAGGGTATCAATGATCACCTGATGAGCCTCCGCCTATCTCTTCGTGGAGACAAGGTCGCCACCATCAACAGCACCTACGCTCCCCCAATGAAGAGCCCTGATGCAGTGCTGGACAAATTCTACGAGGACCTGCATGCCTTTCTGGCGACTGTGCCGAAATAGGACAAGTTAATCGTCCTTGGTGACTTTAACGCTCGCGTCGGGACGGACCACGCTGCCTGGCAGGGAGTGCTGGGTGTACACTGTCTTGGTAGCTTTAACGATAACGGCCTCCTTCTTCTGCAAACGTCTGCGGAACACCATCTTCTGCTGACCAACACCTTCTTCCGCCTTCCGACGCAGGAAAAGGCCATGTGGATGCCCCCTCGGTCGTGGCGCTGGCATCTGCTGGACTATGTTCTCGTCCGGAGGCGAGATCGACAGGACGTGCTGGTAACCAAGGCGATCCGCGATGCCGATGGTTGGACAGCTCACTGCCTCTTCATCTCCCAGATGAGGCTCCGACAGCAACCCCGACGAAGGCCCCAAGGTAAGAGGCCACCAGGTAAGTTAGATAATCTTTTGTTAAATTTGCCTGCTAACTGTTTTGATTTCAGCAAACAAGTAACCGAGAAACTGGAGAACCTACATGCTCCAGATAATAACAGCACCGTGGAAACACGAGGGTACCAACTGCAAAATGTCATTTAGTCCACCACCCTCGAAGTCCTCGGACGCGCATGCCATAAAAACCAACACTCGTTTGATGACAAGGACGCCGACATCAGCAACTTACTCGCGGAGAAGAATGGACTTCACAAAGCCTAAATGGACCTTCGGACTGATGCCACCAAAGCAGCCTTCTTCAGATGCCGATGCCTTGTACGGCAGGGACAATTTGAAGAAATCTATAAAGCAACTGCAAATAAACCGGGTGACCTGGGAGGACATCGCCCAGGATAGACCGGCATGGAGAAGATCCGTGAGGACTGGTTCAGCCATCTATGAGGCCAACCGGATCGCTGCCGCGAAGGCCAAAAGAGCGGCACGAAAGTCACCAGTGGTCCGGGTCAACATCGTCGATGCCCAGGCCCTGTCAACATGCCCGCGCTGTCAACGCATCTTCCGCACGCGAATCAGCCTTGTTGGACATCTTCGGACGCAATGCACCAAAAATCTGACAATTCGGATTTCTACGTCAAATTCTGCCGGCCCTCCTTCAGACTCCGCCACCCTCACCCCTGGCATCAATTCTATTACTCCCACCATCATAGAGACCACATCCCAATACTCATCGCCTGTTACTCCCACCAAGGCAACCACCATCGCCTTCGCGTACACTACCACCACCACCATCAGCGATGGGACTTTCTCCTAAACTGTCCTCAATGCGACCGCACATTCACCTCACGCATCGGCCTGGTCGGTCACTTGCAAATCCATCGTACAGACACTGGTGAACCAGTGCCTGGAGCCCCAGCACACGACAGAGATCGCCTCCTCCACTGCCCTCACTGTCCTCGCACATTCACTCATCGCATGGGCCTATTCGGTTTCATGTGCATCCATGACAGCGAAATTCACCGCAATGCCGACAACACCGATACACCATGCACACCCTTCGCTCCTGCCAGTTTTACCGCCAATGCCACCCCTACTTCCATGAATGACATCCCCCAGCCTCTACCGATTTCTCCTGCCCACACTGCTCCCGCAACTTCAACTCACGCATCGGCCTGGTCGGTTACCTGCGAATCCATCGCATGGAGGCTGGTAAACCAGTGCCTGGGGCTCCGACATACAGTCGCCGCGCCCGCCTCCACTGCCCTCACTGCTTCCGCACATTTACACACCGCATAGGCCTATTAGGACACATGCGCCTCCACGATAACCTGTGGTAAACCACCGGAGGCTAAGCCACATCAGCGCACACCATCTATACTAATACATAGACAGCACCCTCACAATCAACATAATGTAACTGATAAAATCACGTTTTCCTAGAAACCGTGGCTTGGAAGGCTGCAAATCTGACGCTAACACCAGACCACGCCGTCGGCCCAGTGTATGTGTTGTGTGTGTCGAGTGGCTGACCAGTGGACTATGAGTCCGACGGTGATGGCTCCTCCATATCCCCTGAGTAAGTAAATCCTTGTGTGCATTATGGGGGCCAGGTCATGCTGTAGCGCGCGAAGACGGGTACGCCGACCCGTTAGCCAATGCGCCCACTCCCACATCAGACAACTGACTGGCTTGGATGGTAGTCTGATTTTGGGGGTGGGGGAGAGAGCTGAGCACATTTTACTCACTATAAACAATCTGACGCGCTTGAAACTATCACGGTGCACTTAAAGCCGTGGCTTGGAAGGTTGCCAACTGACGGGATAACTCGGACCGCGTGGTTAGCCCAATGTGTGTTTTGTGTGGAATGGCTAACTGGTGAACTGAGAGTCAGGCCGCAATGGCTCCTTCTTAATGTGGCCTTTATGGCATTCCCACTCCGTGGGATCCGAGCCAGATGTGGTGTTACACCCAGTGGGCGGCTCCGGCCAATCCAGCCACCTGCGCCCTCTCCCATCTCCGGTCTTAATGACTCTGTCTTGACACCAGGCTCAGGTGGGGAGGAGGAGAGAGTGCGGTAGCTGCAGCGCAAGGCTTCTATCACTTGAAACTAATTCACGTGCAAGTCACCGTCCCTGCACCACCTGGTGTGGAGCATACGGAGGACTTCGTCGAAATCGACGGTCGAACTGTCGAATCAGTCCATCTGAGAGTGAGTCTGTAGATCTCGGTACCTTGGAGCCCAATGGAGATAAATAATGTTTGAATGTATCCATGTTACACCCAGTAGTTACATTGGGACGAAACGAAAAAGCGAGCAGCATATTCAAGCCCAAAGAACCTACACTTGCCTTTATACTTTGCATAAAATGACGTTTACCGTTCATTGAGTCTGTAAAATTATTCGAAACAAAATACTTAAGCATTCATCGGACGCTTACTTTTCATGCACATGGAGTGCTCAATTTTCCGATTATAATGCTCCGGTAGTGCTTAAATTTGTCGAACTAGATATGCATTTTCGAATTACATTCGAGGACTTGTGAGTAGTCTCAGTTGGAGGCGTTCTTTTGGACAGTTATTTTTTTAACACCATAAGTGCCTTTTTCATGCGATTATTAGTTTAAGTCCTTCTCAGTTAGGTGCTGAGTTTGCTGATTGCAAAACATTCACAAAAACAAGATTCGTAAGTAAACTGTGGGTTTTTCTGACTTGACCAGAAGTCGTACTCCTTATCTGAGTACGTAATAATTTGGCAATGGCCAGGATCCTTCTCTGAGCCAATTTGGGGCATTGTCGTTGAGAACAGTGGTGTCTAGCTTTCACAATTCTGATTTATATTTCGATAATGAGGAGCAACTGTAAGTTCTTATGCGGCAAATGGTAATTATCTGGTCAGCACTAGATGCTCAAGCCGAGTATCTTCACCATATCTTCGTCTTCGTTACTGTTTTTCACTGATTTTCATCCCAGCTTACCGCTTTCTGGCAGTTGAATTGTTGGCGCTACTTCAAAAAATTCAGCGTTATTACTCATCCGTTTCCCAGACTATCTGTTAATTGTGGGCAGAACAGGAGAATAATATGCAGTTATTACACTTGTAAGTGAGTGGTTTGGAATTCGTTGAGACGGCATGGGTCGATGGCCGTGAATTCGAAATTAACAGCTTTCGGATCTCTTCTGGAGCTGCCAGTCAGTGTCTTCGAAGCGGTGGTTTTTCATGCGAACAGACCGATGTAGGTAGACGATGAACAACTTCTAACTCTGCTGAAGTGTGTCTTCTCGACGTAGCAGCTGAGCACGGATTATACAGGGAGTGAGATTTGACATAGGAAATACTGCTCCATGATCTGGGTTGACCGACAAAATCCTTTCCGTCCCTTTTCAGTTTTCGGTTTCTCGTGGCGAGTGCTGTGCTATGCCATTAAGGCCCACAAAACTCGCTGAAGGGTTCGCTCTCATCCCTTTGTCATCTTCCAGTTAGTCATTGAAATTGAATTAAATTACTTAGAAATCTGGTGGAAATCTTCAAACTGGGCGCGCTTGAGCAAAATTTTTACACGAAGGTTCGATTTGCTCTCTCCTGAAATTTTAAAATTCTGAAATATTTTTGATGCGACAACATTTTTTAAGTACAGTTCTAATATTAATCCTCGTCTATAATCATTTCAAGATATTTCGGTCACCTTAACTTGCAAGCTTTCCCACAAGCTTTTTTCCAGCCGATTTAAGAAACCCAGTAGACAGATATACCTAATTAAGTGGTACGATATTTTTTCAGCATTGTTATTATGCCTTCAATACTACAAGCCACTGTGCGGCAGAACGAGACGAGTGAGTCAATTTATGATCACTGAGCATTCCTCAACGAATGACGATATTAACTATTTATTTTAGATGCCCTCATGTGGTAACAGATATTTTATACAAGAAATTTACTAAAATAGTTTTAAGTGTAATAATTTGGTTTTAGATTCCATCTTCTTTAAATTGTATACTCGAAGAAAGGTGTTACCTCTCTATCTGAAAAATTTTCTATTTATTATATTTTAAAGACTGAAATGTCTTTTTATGCAGCATCGTAACTGTCTACTTATTAATCCTGCCTATAAAGTAAGCAACATGGTCAAAATTCTCTGCACAATAATTTGAGCACTATGCGACTTCTCGTTAACAGTTTCCAGAAATGTGTAGTTTTACTAAAATGGAATGCTTACATCGATATCATGGGCCCACAATCATTCAAGCCCTACAAAATCTTTGAAAATCTCAGCAAAGCACCCTGGAAACTATTTTTCGTATGGAACAGTGTATCACTGAAATAATGGAAAACTTCATGATTCCCGAATATTAACTGGGCTTTTAGGCAGAAGTAACAACCATAAGGTACGTAGAAGCAGAAATAGCACATTTTAAGTCAAATATCTTTTGCTAATCATTGTAAATATAGAAGAAGGGGCTGCTTTTATAGCAGATTTCGGCAATCGGCAGTGTTTACCTCAATGAACAGAAGCATTTTGATAGATCAAGGCGTAGAGGAACATTTTGGGTGGATTTCGTAAAACAGATAATTAGAAATTACATAAAAATTCCAATATGAAGCCAGTTTTATGACAAGATAGTAATTTAAAAATTCAGCCGATTAAATTTTTAAAATAAGTGGTCAAAACACCTAGTAAATAAGTAAACTTGGTAATTAGCTGACGGATGCATCTTGATTCCTTAGGAAACGTGCTTGGGTAGTCAGCTTAATGTATCCGAATTAGTGTATTCCATACTTTGCAGTGGGCTTACCGGGTAACATGACCCAAATCTGATTAAATTTACGACTCCCGGTGGGGCCTTGTAGTTCAGGTGGTTAGAACGTTGGCTGTACTCACTTTGGCTTCGCCGTCGTGAGTTCACATCCGACTGATACTGCCAATCTTTTGAAAAGTGGATATAATGAAGTGTTCAAAGCTGCCAAAACACCCATAAATGTTAAGTTAGCCAGGTTAAAACTTTCGGTGCGGTTTAGACATGCATAACAGTTAAATAGAAATATCTAAGGGCCTCTCGAGGAAACAATTCTTGAGTTTATCTCGATGTGTTCGTCTTCTAGACTGTAGCAAAAATAAAACCCACACAGACTGCAACAAACTATATACTACCACGTGCACCGTTTTCATCATGAGGGGAAATTGTTATTAATTCCTGTATTTTCGGACACTAGTCGATTGTTTGTTTCTTTTAAAGTTTGCCACCCTGAACACAGGCCTAATCTGTTGACTTCTTTTGTGCGCTTTACGAAACTTTAGCAATTTATTCCATCCTCACAAGCATCATGTTCGTTGCAAACTGAAGGGCATGAAACCCTGTATGCTTTTGATATGCCATATTTTTTAAGCCATTGTGTATTATTATCGCTTTTAAAACCTGTTAATTTCGAATTCTTAAAACTGCAGTGAGAAAAATGATTCCGAATTACCGTACACCCTATGTATCCGGAAGTACTGGCTGAAGGTTTTACCTCCTGTAAAACAATATTGTTCTTAATCGCCTTGGTGACCGTTGAAAGCAATGCGTGAAGGTGTTAGAGGATTTAAAACATATAGATCACCAACCATTCACGGTAAATTGGCTTCAGTTTTTATGTGTTAGATGTCCATCGGTTATATTTACGATGTAATGTTAGGAGAATAATTTCGAATTGAAAATATTTGAAAAAGCTTACACGCTGGCATGCCAAACAGTTACCAAAAGCAAATAATCTCCCTTGAATTTTCTCATATTTCCAAATCCTGTCAAACAATTCAGTCCATGAAACCATGAAAAACATTCAAGCTTTATTAGTAACATAATATTGCGTGCCTTAGTTTAGCTTTAAATAACATATGATGTTCGCTTACTGTTCCCTGCAATGTATTTTTGAGTAGAAAATGATATAATATCCAATGCTGTTTTCAATCTGAAAGCGTTATATACATGTATCAGACAAACCATCAAAGACTAATAATATGAACGACAGCGGGATGTATGTGTCCTGTAACCAAGCAGTGCACCCCTATCTACCACTTTTAATATTCCCGATCGAAACCGGCAAAGCAACAAGCCCGTGGCTCAATGGTTGGAGCGTTCAAAATCTGATCAACAGGGCGCCGGTTTGAGCCTCGGGTAGTGCACCGCGTGGGGTTGGATATAGCTGGCTGACAGCGGCTTATGAATCAGAAATTGCCATTCCAGTCTCCCTTGTCTTTGTCAGTCATGTTAGTCTACCTCACAACAGTTCGACCGTCGATTCTGATGAGGTGTGTGCATCAAAGAAAGGTGGCGTAGGGACGGTGACCTGCATGTGAAGTAGACTTGATCTGCATCCAACGCACGCTCTTTCCATCCCTCCACCCGGACCCGGTGTCATGACAAAATCAAGGATACTGGAGGTGGGAGAGGGCGCAGGTGGCTGGCGTGGCTGAGGGCGGCCCTAAGCGCGCCACTGCGCCTGGCTGGAATCCCACAGAGTGGGAGTGCCATGGAGGCCATATTAATAAGGAGTTATTGCAGCCTGCTTCTCAGTCCGCCATTAGGTTACTTCACACTAATACACTCTGAGCTAACTGCGAGTTACGAGTTATCCCATCAGTCGGCAACCTTCCAAGCCACGGTTTTAGGCGCATCGCGTTAGATTTTGTATAGTGAGGAGAATGCGCTAAGCCGTCGACTTCATTCTCCGGTCCCACTAACTGTTTGCTAGGGGGAATGGGGGATTACCTGAAATAGCTAACTTCCTTATCTGCGCGTGTTACATACATGAACTGGGCCACAAACCCAAGCACCGGGATTTCACATAAACGTTATTGAGCCGATGAGAGCTCACTTGTGCGAGAGTGCGAGAGGTCACGTTAGGAAGGAGTCATTGCAGTCTGACTCTCAGACCAACCAGCCATTCCACACAACGCACACTAGACTGACTGCGAGATAGGAATTGAATTGTTAATTGGCAACATTCCAAGCTATTGCACACCGTGATAGTCTTAGGCTCAGATCTTACATGCGGCAGAGCATTCACATGGAGAAGGAGCCACGAAACACATCCCTCACTTTTGATGTGCGACTGTGCGCTTGCACTGCATGATGTTGTGTTAGAAGTGTGTACTGTAAGTGCAGGTGAGGAGAGAGGTGGTGGTGTGCTATGGCGGGCTGTGCTATACCACAGGTTTCCATGAAGACGCATGTAGCATATAAGGCACATGTGGTGTGTGAATGTGCGTGAATAGTGCGTTCTTATCTGGCATTCCACCATCTCCGACGCCACCATCGACCAACTGCCTGAATCAGAAACCAACGCTGACTTCGATCTCCTGCCCTCTCTCAAAGAAACCATCAGGGCCGTGCAACAACGTTCCAGTGGGAAAGCACCTGGATCCGCCGCGACACCTGCTGAGATTTACAAGCATGGTAGCCCCCAACTAATGCATCAGCTCACAGTGTTTTTCCAGGCGATGTGGCGCCAAGCACAGGTTCCTCAGGATTTCCAACAAGCCACAATCGTCCACTTTTACATGAAGAAGAGGAACCGCCAACTCTGTGACAACCGTCGACGAATCTCGCTGCTTAACATGGCCAGGATAATCTTTGCCCGAATTTTTCACAATCGCCTCAACGGCCACCTGGAACAAGGACTCCTTTCGAAAAGTCAATGCGGTTTCCGCCGCCATCGCGGCACCATCGACAGGATCTTGCCGCGCGCAAACTGCAGGAGAAGTGTCAGGAGCTGCGGACTCACCTATACTCTACCTTCGTGGATTTGACGAAAGCCTTCGACACGGACAATCGCGAAGGACTGTGGATGATCATGCAGAAATTCAGCTGTCCTTATCGATTCACTTACTTGGTGCGTCAGCTCCATGATGGCATGATGGCGCGCGTCATGGACAATGGGACGCTATTCGGGACATTCACAACCAACGGAGTGAAACAGGGCTGCGTCCTCTCGCCTACCCTCTTCAGTCTCCTATTCTTTGCCATCCTAATGGACGCCTACCGTGACGAACGCCCTGAAACCCGTGTCGCCTACCAAATGCATGACCGACTCCTAAGTCAACGGCGAATGCATTCCCAGTCGCATGTATCCACAGCCACCATCCACAAACTTCTCTTCGCTGACGACTGCGCACTCAATGCAACGACAGGAGAGGACATGCATAGGAACATGAACCTCTTCGCTGCCGCTTGCAAGAACGTCAGACTGCGAATCAACACGGATAAAATGGGGGTCATGCATTAGCCGCCGCCCAATACTACCTACAATTCAGCTCGCATCAATGTCAGTGGCGCTAAATTGAAATCTGTGGAAACCTTCACCTACCTCTTCGCAGCACCAAAATAGACGATGAGGTCGCCCACCGGATCGCCAAACCAGACCAAACATTTGGACGCAAACAGAACGTCATCTGGAATCGACAAGGTCTTCACCTCAGCACCAAACTCAAGATGTACAAAGCTGCCATATTGCCGACACCGTTGTATGTAGCGGAGACTTGGAGGTTCTACCGAAAGCAGGCGTGGAAGCTCAACTACTTCCACCTTAACTGTCTCCGCAGAATAATGAAGCTGAGATGGCAAGACAGGATCCCTGACACCGAAGTGGTGGAACGAACAGGTATTCTCAGTATGTTCGCCCAGCCAAAAAAACTGCAACTGCGCTAGAGTGGCCATCTTGTGAGGATGGACGACGAGCGACTACCCAAACGACTCTTCTATGGAGATGTTGCCACGCGTTCTCGTTGTCAAGTTGGTCAAGTAAGACGCTACAAGGACACTCCGAAGACGTCCCTGATGTCACTGCAGATCAACCCGGCAAACTGACTAGACCTCGCCCTTAACCGACCGGCCTGGAGGAGGACAGTGAAGACAGGGGCAGCAATCTATGAAGCCAAACGGACTGCCGCCGCCAAGGCCAAAAGGGTGGCACAAAAGTCACCAGCATCCCGGACACCCACCGTTAATGCACAAACCTTTCCAACATGCCCACACTGTCAACGCACCATTCGCGCGCGAATCGACCTGGTTGAATACCTTCGAACGCAATGCAACAATATTCCGACCACTTCAACTTCTGCATCACCTTCTGCAAACCCTCATTCGGAACCCCCGACGGTCACCCCTGGCACCAATTATCCCACCCCAACAATCGTAGGAACCATATCCCACTACTCATCACCACCAACAGCACGACCACCACCCCAACTACAACCATCCACCAATCCCGTCACCATCAACCCCAGCGATGGGGGCTCGGTCCTAACCAATCTTTATTGTGACCGCATATTCACCTCACGTATCCGCCTGGTCGGTCCCTTGCGAATCCATCACACAGAGACTGGTGACCTAGTGCCTGGAGCACCAAACCACAACAGAGATCGCCGCATCCACTGTCCTCACTGCACTCGAGCATTCACTAACCGCATGGGCCTATTCCGTCACATGTGCATCCATGACAACGGAATTCACCGAAATGTTGACAGCACCGATGCCGAAACACACTCTACGCTTCTGTAATTCCCACCGCCGCTGCCACCACCACTACCACGAACGACGACCCCCAGCCTCTCCCGATTTCTCCTGCTCACACTGCGTCCACTGCCTCACCTCAAGCATCGGCCTGATCGGTCACCTGCAAATCCATCGCACGGACACCTGCGAACCAGTGCCTGGGGCTCCGACATACAGTCACCACGCCCGCCTCCACGGCCATCACTGCTCCCGCAAATTCACACGTCACATGGGCCTATTAGGCCACATGTGGCTATACGATGACCTGTGGTAAACCACCGTAGGCTTAAACACATCAGTGAACAATAATTCCACCAATACCTACACAGCACCCTCGCCATCATCATGTACCTGAGAATATCATGGTTTCCTAAAAACTGTAGGTTGGAAGGCTGCCAATTTGACACTTACACCAGACCCCACCGTCGGCCCAAGTGTGTGTTGTGCGTTGAGTGGCTGACTAGTGGAGTGGGAGTCAGGCGGCGATGGCTCCTCCTTATTCCCTGGTTTAGTGAATCCTGGTGTGTGCGTTATGGGGGTCAGGTCACGCTATGGCGCGCGAAGACGGGTACGCCGGCTCGTCAAACAATGTGCCCACTCTCACATCAGGCAACCAACCGGCTCGGACGGTAATCTGCTAGTGCGTGGGAGAGAGTGAGGTCAACAGCTTAGCGCATTTTCCTCACTATAAAAAGCTGACGCGCTTGAAATTATCACGGTGCACTAAAAGCCGTGGCTTGGAATGTTGACAACTGACGGGATAACTCATACCGCATGGTCAGCCCAATGTGTGTTTTGTACGTAGTGGTTGACTGGCGGATTGAGATTCAGGCTGCCATGGCTCCTTCTTTCTGTGGACTTTATGGCACTCCCAATCATTTACAATCTCAACCGCACCTTCCTTATATTGTTGTGTTCTTGTTTTGTTTTGAACTACAGTGCGAGGCCTGTTGCCTCTCCCATCGCCGATCTTATTGACTCTGTCTTAACACCGAGTCCAGGTGAAGGAGTGGACTAGAGAGTCAGTTAGATACAGGAAAGGTCTATTCTCACTGTTATCCAACGCAAGTCACCGTCTCTGCACCACCATGTCGTGGAGTATACGGTGGACATCGTCGAAACCGATGGTCTAACTATTGTGGGTAGTGCGGGTGCCCCATAAACGGGCCGCGTGATATATGGGCGGGACCTACACGGGAGCAGGCGTTATTATTTGGGATGAGGTCCCATAACAAATGCCGAACATGGGGACGTACCGACCATGGGCACGTGTAGGTGCAGGCTCATAACCCACTCTGCTTTCCCACTCCGTGGGAGATGATTCACTTGCGTCCGACCCCACATCCAGTCGTCCTGACTACGTCTTGACACCGGGCGCAGTCGTGTAAGGGTGCGGTAGATGCTGTTCAAGTCCACTATAACTTGAAACGAATTTCCGCGCAAGTCACCGTCCCTGCTGTGGTGAATATGGTGGACATGTCGAAATCGACGGTTGAACTGGCGGGTAGTGCGGAGAGTTGAGGCGGATGGGATAGCCTTATTTTGGTGTTCCTGGTACTAATTTGCTAGTTTCTGTGCGCTGGACTTGCAAATGACAGCGCAGGCAAATGTGTGATTTGCATGTGCGTTTACACTGGGGGCATGATAGTCTAGGAGCCGTAGAGTCAGTTGTGCTGTTGAGGCTACTAATATTGATCGCGCCGCTCGATTAGGGTTGTCCAGGATACGGTATGTAGTGGGCTCAGCAACCAATAACCTATGTAACGTGTCTTACGGTTCATTTATTTAATTTAAATAGCCGTTGTTCAGTTAAGTTACTCCTTGGGTTCATATTATGGGTCTGCGTCCTAAGAGCCCACCCGTATAACCCCTATTACCACAATTCTCGTAAGACATGTTACACGGGTTATCTGTTGATGACCCTGACTACATAACATATTCATGCCGGGGAGTTTTGAATGCAGGACAAGGAAGAGCTATCAGGCATGTAAAGTGTGTTTTGCAAGGCAGTATTTCGGTGAGCTCCGCTTTCGCGGACGCGCAACTGGCCGAAGAGGCCATGCGGTAAGTAAATATGGACAGAAGAAGCAGCTGCGCCGAAGGCATGTCGGGATTCTGGGCACTGGTGCGCCGGTCACAGTGTGATTGATTCGCAGGTGGCCGATCAGGCCGATGCGGGAAATGGCCCTGTAATCGAATCGAGGAGAGGTTGGGATGGAGTTTGCAATGCTGGTGGAGGAGGCGGTGTTGTCGAGCCTAGTGGTTTACGGGGCACCAGAAGTGGTCTCGTCGGTGCTGGGGGTGGAAGAAATGGTGGTTTCGGTGGTGGAAATAGATGTGATCGACGTGTGGGTTGCGATGGGAAGATGGTGCCGGTGCTCAAGGGTGGCGGGTCATCTGCAATTTGATTAGTAGTTTTGGGGGTGGTTGTCATGGTGATAAGGGCAGGAATGACGATAGAGACGTTTTTCTATGCAGAATTTGTGGTTATAGGGTTGTTGCTGCATGTCGCAGAGAGATGTTCAAAGGGGCCGATTCACGCGAGGAATGTTCATTGGCAGCGTGGGCACGTTGGAAGGGCTTAGGTACTGGCGTTGTGCATCCGAGGCGCTTATTACTTACGAGTCGCTATTTGGCCTTGGCAGTGGCGAACTGATTTGATGTACATCTGACTGGTCAGGCACGGGCCGGTTGAAAGCAGCGGCGAGCACTTTGAGAAGAGTGTATACCCTGTTTTCAACTGAGGGTCTGATACGGCGATTTCCGTTTCGATCTGCGTTTCTGCTGGGTACGCAAAACCAAGAGGTCCCTTACGTTGGGCCCCGATGTCTGCAAAAATTAACCCTAAAAGAGATTTAGCTTGTTTTGGAGGGAGAGTTGCCGCTGCCGCCCGCACTTCTCTCGGAAAGGCCTTGAAGAGCACGGATGAACTGTGGACCAACGGCGGACCGCTTGCGGTTGATGAAGGGCCATCTAATGCGTCAGGGGAGAATAACCGTGCGTGGCGTACGCATTGTGAGTTAACTTCGAATCTCGCAGGCATTTGGCATAGGTTAAGTACAGTTTATTGCTCTGGTGGTGGTGATGGCCATGGCGGTGGTGGCTGGTGACCACGAGGTCATGCCATCGTATTTGTGTCTTTTCATGCAATTTAAATGGTTGGGTTGAGCAAAGGCGGTGCCGGTGCTTGGTGCAGCAGCTTGCTCTAAATGCCACTTGTGTATTCCCTAGTCTTTCGAAAATGGCGTCTATGATAGCAGAGAAAACTAATGTTAGGGGTTTCCTAAAGATCAGAAGTTCTTAACTATGCTCACCACGCTCTGCTTTTCCCCACTCATGTAGACCTCCCTCATGGGGAAATCTATGAAGATAGAGGAGGTCATTGGAGGTTTTTCAGGTGGCGGTACTCCAAAAATTACACGAATATTCTGCCAGGGATATGGATCCTTAGATCAACAAACCGTAGAGAGTACAAGATCAGGACGGATATATCCCAGATCTGTTTTGTCCTCGTCGCATGGGAGTAGGTGCGGTAATAAAATTCTGAGACGATTGCTGTGTTGCACGATCGGGCGCCGAATGCTTACTACGACGAAACCAGCATCAACATTAATAGAAAAATGCCAATGGAAAACTCGAGTACCTTAGCAATTCAATTCCAGAAGGCATGACGATCGACAATAAAATCGCAGCTGCGATTTAAAAAGTCAACGGAACCTTTGACTAGCTACGCATTCCATGTGGGACCACCGAGACATCCCATGAAACACCAAGCTAAACATATGCAAGGTTATCGTTTTGATGAAACTTTTGCACTGAGCAGAGACGTAGACTGTATTGAAAGCCAAGCAAGAAGATGAAACCCTTTGGCCTTGGCTGCCTCTGGAGAAACTTAATGTTAGGGCATAAGGAAAGGAGCATTAAAAATACAGTCCTCAGTATTCGCACTATGATGAGTTAGGTGAACACACAGCCCCAGGATATCCGGTCATCGCATGAACCTATTTAGCCACACACGCGTTCATTAAAGTCGACGGCTCAGCACATTTATCTCACTATAAAAAGCTGAAATGCTTGAAACAATCACGGTAAGCCAAACGCCGTGACTTGGAAGGTGGACAACTTACGGGATGACTTGGACCTCAAAGTTAGCCTTATGTGTGTTTGCGTGGAGTGGCCAAATAGTAGACTGGTTGAGTCGGTCAGAAATGGCTCAGCGTAACTGTGGCCTCTATGGCACACCCACTACGTGGTATCCTAACCAGATGCGGTGATAAGTTTAGGCCCGGCTTCGGCTGCGCCCGCCAGCCAGCAATGAACGCCCTCTCCTACCTCAATTCTTATTGACTTTGTCATGGCAGTGTGCCCAGGTTGGAGAGGAGAAGATAATACGGTAGATTCAGCGCGAATCTCTATCCCTATGATTTAAATCATGCGCACCATGCTGTGGGACACACGGAGGATCTCGTAAAAATCGACGCTTCCAACATCACCAGGATTGCATCCATTTCGTGAGGCAGGTGGTGGGCATCGCCGCCTGCGACTATCAGCCTGTCGTGTTGACATTGCAGTCCATCAAATTTGTCAGTCGGACTGGGCGGTCATCGCGTTCAATAGGGGGACTATCTTGACACAGAATGACACTGAATAAGGCTGGCAGTTGTTACAGTTAAACTTTTGGCATTTTCAAATCTCCGCTTCATGCAGAGGTAGCAGGTTTTCGGCTTAGGAGGGACCGGAATGCCAGTTGATTGATTCTGCATGCAGGATTAGTTTGAACATGATTCTACCTCATCAAAACCACTCTCGAATACAACAGCAGCGACAAACCCTGACAAGTGCATCTTCCCCAAGAGCACTTCAGATTTTTACAGTCAGTCAGCTTGGATCTCTTTATAATATGTCCTTGATATCTCTGCTTTCAGTAAATTGGCAATGGAGGAGGAAGCTGACTAAAAAGGGGCTAATTGACAAAAACAGGCAGTAGAAAATAATAGTATTATAAAAAAAAACTATACAGCGAATTTTCAAAATTCCAGGACAGCTAGACAATTTATCCTAGAGGAATTCGCAACGGCGTGCTGCATCAAAAAGCAGACATACCGTAAATTTGCTTGTGTCAACGCCTTTTTAGCTTCAAAAACTTCGTAACTGTTGAGAAATTACTTGCACCGGCTAAATAAATTTTGCAGGTTTGAAGCAGGTGTAAAATATCCGCAGTTATAAAAATATTATGATGCGTATCCAAGTAGTATAGCGACTTATCGAGACTTATTTTACCCTCCCAAGTCTATTAAATTGCGAGGTCAAACGCTAATGCTCTTGCACTGAAGGTAATTCACTGAAGATCGGTCATACACTTATGCAACCATAAATGTGCATAGTCAGTGGGAAACTCGATTGGTCAAGGACAATATTGAAATGTATTTGGAGGAATGGAGACAACAAATGCCTTTAGAAACTATAATTGGTACTTGAGTTTCCGAGCTTTCTTTCAGCAGCTGAACCTGGCTATTAATCATGCGTTCATTAAATGAAAAGTTTTTCTAGAATTGCTATTAGTACTCAAATATGTTAATTTTTAATTAATTCAGCATTGTATATATTTTCCTTTAAAACATGCATATGAATTTTTAACCCAAACTATTCCAAGGAAATATTTTCTGACCCTATGAGGGGTATTTTGTTTTATAAAAGTTTGGCAACTTACATGACCGCCAAATTTTGAAATTGCCCGAATTGCAGCTTCGCGCAAAGTCCGCCATCTCACGTTCATGTCGGTTGACAGACATCACGATTTGAATGTAGCAGAACAAAATTATGAGGACGGGAATCAGGAATTCAAAAATGTAGATACAGGCCACATACAGATAGTTTTTGATGTTGTCTGCAAGGTAATCAAAACTGCAAGATGTCTGAAGTCCATCTGGGATATAACGACCTGCATATCGAATGAAAAAATCAGATGAGTTACTATCGTTTTCCAATTTTTCAGGCTTATTTAGCATAGCCACATGAGTATTAGAAAGTTCAACTTTCATAGAATAGGCTGCAGGTCTGGATTGGTTCCTGCTATGCACTGTTTTCGTTGCAGTGTCAGCAAATATAGCCTAGCCTAGCACTGTAGTTGACGAAACCTCCAACCCCGTCCATAAATAAACCAGAATTTCTGATTCCCCTTCGTCCCAACCGCAAGTATACCACTGGTAAAAACCACCGGTTATGCCGACAATGCACTTATCCGTTTTCATTGTTGCTGTCACGCAGTTGTGTGATTGAGAACCTCTGCTCTCATCGAATTAAACTGCGAAAATTGTGCTAGAGTGTGACAGCAAAATGCTACCCTCCACTAAAATTGTCATACCGTTCCTGTACACTAAGTGCAGAGTCAACCCAAATGGCTGTATTCACATTCATGATGACTATTACCCAAAAAGTACCCTTATCTACACAGTGTTCGACATTTTGATGGACGCGGTCATCGTCCATTTCAATATGCGAGCATCTATTTGCGTGGCAACAGGCGTAAAAGGCTTTATGATCATGAGGTAACGTGCCAGGGAGGACGCTCTTAGCGTCACATCGGCAGCAGTGTCTAAATTCTTCATCATTTGGTTTGACTTAATCTTTCTAGCTGACAGTAAGGGTTTACTTGCATGAACCTTGCAAATCAATAAACTTAAGCTTTTTGTGACCTATCAGGGCCCATTCGGAGGGCGAAAATTGACGGGATATCTTGGTGCTCAGTTCAGACTGACAAGTTGCAGAGCTTCTTTGTTAAGATGGTTAAAAGTAAACTCCACCGTTGTGATGTCTTCATTAGTGGGGTCAGGTTCTTGTGATCTGAGATGACAATACACTTTTGGAAGGCCTGGTTGCATCTGCCACCGCCCAGGCCCTGTCAGTTGTATCTGGTCAATATAATGCTCGAAGGGGGAGATGCCATACTGAGACAGATGCTGCATAGGTCATCTGACCTATGAGTAATTTTGCGAACAAAATAACATTGTATTTCGTGGTAGAGATGACTTTTGCCATTTCGTCCAGAGGAAAACAAGAAGCATATGCTGGACTCTGCTATAAATGCACTTCAAGCTCTGGCGCGAATCTCTTTTTCCTTGCAAAGCGTCTTTACCTAATTGAAAAGCGCAATTTAACAAGTGGTTAATTTCCTCCTATCCGATTATCTTACCGTCTCTTGAAGTTAAGTAGGTTGTATCCAAAGGAATCATCATGGTAAAAACTAATAAAATGATCTAACTGTTTGATTAGTGGTAATTTTTATCAAAACATATTAATCGTCTTATTTGATCAAAAATTGAATTTTCAGGTATAACCGGTAGGTGAATTTACACCGGAAATGTGCTGGCACAATGAACTTAGGTCGTATCATGACACTTAAAGATTTTAATCACTAGTGGGTGATGTATTTAGAAGCTATTACACACACAAAATATATTTTATTGCATGCGAGAACTTACCAAAACCGTAAAATGGAGGAGAACTCCACAAGAGGGACCAAAACCATACAACTGCAAGCATCAGTAAGGCGCGTCTGTTACTGGTTTTTGCCGCTGATTTAATTGGCTGGACAATAACTAAATATCGATCGATAGAAATCATCAACGCAGTATTGAGCGAAGCGAACCCAAAAAGACCTCCACAGAATCCATAGAGCTCACAGCCTGGTGATATATAAAGTTTCGGTTTAGTTAGCAGTGTTCGAACGGATTTAACCGTAGCAATGCAAAAGGAAACTACAAGGCTTCAGGCACTGCTGCACTAAACATTCTGGAATGAAACTTCTAAAAGTTGCGAAGTCAACATTATTTTCAGTATCTAATTTAAAAACATGTACCACACAGATCATTGCCGATGGTTGAGACCTAATATCAAATTCGTAACTCCAAGTAATATGTCATATAAATCCATTTATAATTTCTTTTTCGGTTAGTAAACTTTTTCCATATTATAACGCTGTAAATTTTGCAAAATATTCTATGGCAATCCAGCCACTTTCAGGCAAGTTTAAATCGGTATTTATCATGTTTAAACATTTGCGAGTTATCTTTGTCTGTTAAATGAGATAGTCTTATCAGGTTATTCCAGAAAATAAGAGCAAATTTTAAGTTTCATCATTGTACTCACATGAGGAATGCCACAAAATAAATTGCTAGGAACAGCACACATAGGGGATCAAAAAGAATTTCTAAGATAAAATACGCAAAATACGAAACCAAATTGAATGAAATGGGGCAACGCAAAAGGTGGGTTATATTAAGCGAATACATGTCTCTATAATCCTATCTATAAAAACTTCTAAGCGCCGTCGAACACTTCACATTCTTTTTGCTTATTTCCTTATCCTGAAGCGCTAAAAGCATTCATCTGCGTTTTTTTTTCTAGTTAGATATATTCATGATCGTTTCAAATACTGATCTAAAATGCGCTTTGCTTAAGCTGTCTTGGGCAACAGCGACAACCTCCTGTGCAAAAGTGTTTAAAGAAGGAATTACATCGTTTCAGGTGTACTGAAACCCCTTAGGAAACGTCTTATGAGGAAAATATCTTTGGTGAGGATTTTGTCAGGGATCTTTCTCAAGCTGTCCGATAAAATCCGTGGTGCACATATATGTTGCAGTGTAATGCTCCGACCCTAATTCATTTTCGAAATCAGAAGTTTCGTGAAAATTATAAGGGTTAATGGCAGAAAACTTCAGTTGGAATAGAAGGCAACCATCCGATTCCAAACCTTACTCAAAAATAAAACATTAAAGTGTTGTTAAAAAGATTGCGCAGGCTCAAATAAAACCCTTTTCTAAAAAATACAAGCCCCTGATTCACATATAAATCCGTATAATAAAAAAGGTATATCGTGTATTCCTCACATCCTTAAAGATCAGGCATATGAAAACTTACCAGTCCACCACTTGGCTTATAAGTATTTATTTTTACTTATTTAGTCCTTTTCAGACAACGGTAGTTGGATGTTATTAAAGTACCGAGCGCGTGGAAACTTGTCTAGAAAGTGACAGTTTTCCAGGAAACTTTTGGAACTGGGAAGCAGCGGCATCTTTGAAGTTCAGTCGTCCAGAGCAGTCGGAAAGCCATTTTACCCCACTATATGACAAAGTAGGCCACCACCTGGTACCGATAAATAGATTTTGGCATAAAATATTATGGGATAAATATCTGAACCTTACTGTCTTCATATGTGCTGCGCTGAACTGGAAGACAGGCAAGTATCCATGCTTTTAACAACAATTTGTTCCTTTTTGGCTGCTTTTCTTATATATTGGCGGGCGTGACATTTGAGAGTAGATTAGACTAATTAAATCAGCCATGGATTAACGGAAGAAAATACTAATGAGATTTTTTTCTGAATCACAGGCAGTTGATGGTGAAAGCCATCCATTTGTGCGACTATACTTCCCTTATCCTCTACGCTACGCCCTCTGGATAACCAAGGACAGAAACCGCGCTGCCACGAAAGACGACTTCAAACAATGCTGTTGGGTCCACAGTGCCGCCAATATCCGGCAGGTTCATTTTAACGTACCTTAGTTTTATTTTTTCAAGCTTCACCTTGAGCCATGCCTGTTGGTCCGATATTCCAATCATTGAAGCTCACGTACAATGTGACTTTACTTCAGAAACTAAAGGCAAACTTTGAAACATAACTGAAGTTGGCGTGATCTTTTAAAAATGTTCAATTCGTATGTTGTTAGTCGTTTTAGAGATTATAATACTACTGATTTTTAGCTTTTGCCCCTTAAGGTCTTACAAATGGGTCTTTTCATTCTGCAGATGGTACATTTTTTCAATTAATCGGATAAGGAACTGGATTTTATGACTTAAAACTTCCTAAATGGACCATTAATTCCCTATACAAAAATGAATAATACACTTAGAATATTAAATATATGGTAATTCGTCATAACAGCCAGAACAGATAAAAATTTCCTTGATTTTAAAGTCAATTACTTTGAATTCCGTAAAAGTACCGAAATTTCCCTTTACTAAATTCTCTACTTTTTGAATATCTCTGAGCTTCAACTAATTTACGGAAGGTTTTTGGTGTTGCTATCTCGAGATCCGACAAAGAGATGAACGTGTTTCTTCGATAAATGTGAAAAATGCGATTAAAACTGACGGCTTTTTGCGACGTTGCCGTAGTTTTTTTCACAATAAAGCAAATTTACAGAAGTGGGAATGACGTCTTTCGTCAAGCAGCTAAAAATAAATTGCCCTTCGACGGCCAGAAGCATGCACGCCTCTTTTTTTCCCGCAGCGTGAGCGCAGCGGGAATTAGTTTACAGTGCGGCATTATTGCAGCATGAATTTACTCAGTCACTGTACTTCGATGTGAAAACCATGTCAGTATGGCCGGAGGCGTGTGCGAGCGCAATTACAGTGGCTGACATGTATGCCCAAACCGCAGGAACGGGGGAAATAGGCATTAATTGGTGGGGGAGAGTAAAATGGCGACAATCGATAACCATAAAAAATCATGACAATGAAAATTTAGTGTTTTCACTTCCCCCTTGTTTAAGTTTACGAATGCGGACATAAAAATGTGTCCACGATATGCAAATCGCCTGGTAAAATTGCTGGCGGTATTTTACTCGCGTTGTCCCGCATCTATTGGTTTATATCTGGTCAGCAAACTCATTGAATTTTGTCAGAAACCAACCGTCAAAGTAAATAATTCGAACGCACGACCCTGTCAATGCTCACAACTACGGAGACATTCCAATTAAGCACCACAGGCCGATTATGGGAACAATCTATTTACGCATGTCTTATCTATGTGTTCCCTCCATCGGGCAGTTAAGGGTGTATGTGGTTGTGTGGGATATGCAACAGCCGCGCACGAAGCGTCTCCGAAACTTTGGCGGGATCCAGTGTTGTTTGGCCGCCCCTGTAAGGAGAGGAACTTGCAGGGGGAATGATAAAGGATTGTGTGGGCAAACACACAACGCCTGCCATCATGAAACAAGGGGAATGTATAGTGTTTCGATCTTGTTTCTACAAAAATATTATTTAGGCAGGAGCCAGTAGCATGATCAAAACAAAGTCAAACGGTTAGCGGATACTTTAAAGTGAGTGGTCCCCGAGAAATGTTAACTGGAACTGGTGAAGGGCCAACTCCGCCGATTCAAACTGGATAGCCGGACCTAAACCACAATGATACAACACTAACAGGCTTATAAGTCACACCCATTTAACCTGGGCATGTCTTTTGTAGAATAAAAGCAAATAATTTGGCTAGCCGTTAAACGGTTGCTATGTACAGGCAATGCTTTGTTTGTTAAGTTGGCAAGAAAGGATTCCAGACACGGAAGTTCTGGAGTGGACTGAAATACTCAACATCCTCAGTATGCTGAGTTAACTGCAACTACGATGTAGTGGCCATCTGGCAAGGATAGAGGATGGGCGGTTGCCCAAATAACTCTTCGATAGAGATGTCGCTACGAGGGTTCACCAAAAACGGGGGAAAAGGAAGTTACAAGGATACACTGAATAACTCTCTGAAGTGTTGTAACATCGATCTGGAGTGCTGGGATTACCTTTCTAGGACCAAACGGCCTGGAGTAGAGCAGTGATGACAAAAACAGTAATCTACGAAGCAAATCAGATAGCCGCCATGAAGGCCAAAAGGATGAATCACAAGTCACAAACCCCTTCGATCAACAACGCCAACATTCAATCACTTCCAACATGTCCAAGCTGTCAATGTACATTCCGCGCGTGAATCAGTTTCGTCGGACATCTCTTCACGCAATGCAGTAAAAACCTGACACTCTCAATTGATATGTCCACAAACCCAATACCATAACCCCTGCCCCAACCCCCACGGCATCATCGACAGTCATCTCCCTTTTCCGATGATTCTAATCTTGAAGTTCCACAACTGTCGGCCACCGTTACCTCTCCTCATAGCTGCCACAAACCCCGCGGGCACGAGCGCCAGGACCACGTCGCCTAGAACAAAAAGAGTGTAGGCCAAATTTTGCATAT
Source organism: Schistocephalus solidus (assembly GCA_017591395.1). Taxonomy (NCBI): domain Eukaryota; kingdom Metazoa; phylum Platyhelminthes; class Cestoda; order Diphyllobothriidea; family Diphyllobothriidae; genus Schistocephalus; species Schistocephalus solidus. Next base: position 26,584 of record WEDG01006800.1, on the reverse strand, counting down.
GAACAGCACGACACGGTTAAGCCGTGACAAACACCAACCCTCACCCAACACAGAATACAACGCTCCTCGAATCAATATCAACGGCACAAAACTTAAAACCGTGGACAACTTCACCTATGTAGGGAGCCCATTCTTACGTGACAACGTTACGTCTCAGTTCTCCAAAGCCAGTCAGGCATTCGGCTGACTGCAAAACTCTTTGTGGTATCGCCATTTAATTCGCCTGAAAACCAAATAAAGATGCACATGGCCATAGTCTTGACGAACTTCCTGGATGAAGCGAAGATGTGCACCGCCTACCCCAACCAAGTCAGGAATCTCCATCACGTCTATCTCAGCTGCCTCCGCTGAATACTGGAACTGAGATGGGAGGACAGGTTTTGGACACATAAGTCTTGAATCCCCAGCATCCACACCATGCTAAGTCAAATTCAACGACGATAGAGCAGATATATTTTCAGGATGGACGAGGATAATTCACCCAAACGGTTCTCATAAGGAGGTTTTGCTGTGTGTAGTCACCGATAGGGACGTCAACCACGACACTACACGGAAACCGTGAAAACCATACTGAAGCCATTGCAAATCAAACCGGAGACCTGGGAGGACCTTGCCCAGGACAGTCGGCCTGTAGAATGACGGTGAATACTGGCGCGGTAATCGACTAAGAAAATCAGTTCGCCACTGCCAAGGCCAAAGTAGCAACTCGTTAGTAATAAGCACCTCGGATGCACAAGGCCAGTACCCAAGCCCATCCAACGTGCCCACGCTGCTAATGAACATTCCACGCGTGAATCGGCCCCTTTGAACATCTCTCTGCAACATGCAGCAACAACCCTATAACCACAAATTCTGCATCGAAAAACGTCTCTATCATCATTCCTGCCCCAACCACAACGATTTTCACAACGAAAACTACCCCCAGCACTGCTAATCAAACTGCCTATACCCCGGCACACTTGAGCACCGGCACCATCTTCTCATCGCAACCCACACGTTGATCACATATATTTCACAGGCCCATTTATACGCATCGGCCTGGTCGGCCACCTGCGAATCAATCCCACTGTGACCGGCACACCAGTGCCCAGAGTCCCGACATGCCTTCGTCGCAGCTGCTTCTTCTGTCCATATTTACTTACCGCATGGCCTCTTCGGCCAGTTGCGTATCTGCGAAAGCCGAGCTCACTGAAATAATGCCATGCAAATCACACTTTAAATACCCGAAAACTCTTCTGTATCCTGCATTAAAAACTCCCTGGCATGGAGATGTTATGTAATCGGGATCATCAACAGATAACCCGTGTAACATGTCTTACGAGAATTGTGGTAATAGGGGTTATACGGGTTGGCCTTTAGGCCGCACACCCCTTATCCGAACCCAAGGAGTAACTTAACCGAACAACGGCTATTTAAATTAAATAAATGACCCTAAGTGAATGGGATGCTTGCAAGTTAATAAAAATGCATCCGGCTGGAAGACACTCCTGTGAGATTCGCCAAGCAACGGATCGTAGCGAATCTGGCGTAAGCGTACCAATACCTCATGTGATTAAAGACTAAATAAAAACTTCATCTAGCATGGAGAAAGTACGCCGAATCCAAACTTTGTTGTTGCCCAATGTCAGACAGTAAGGTCGAGTTTTTATTAAGAACGCTGACAGCATGAAGTTATTGGCGTGGATAGAACTTATTTGGAACTCTACACCTAACAGAGCATGTTTTTATTTGAAGTGAAAGCGTGTGAACCTAGGGACACTAAAGCGCATCCGTTAGAACTTATTATTCGAATTTAGTGAAACTAAATAAGTAGCAACCATTTATACACTAATTGCAAGGTAGCGACGAATGTGGACTACTTTCAGCGATCCCGGTTGGCAAACTGCAGAAAAACCATTCTTCCAACCTGTGAATTGCACACACCAAATAGGCAAATTTAAACTTTGAAATTAACATTAAAATAATTATAGTGAAACCAGATTGGCTGTTGGCAGTTTGGGTTTGGGAAGACAGTACCTCCAGATTTAGCGTATTTGTAAGAGGAAAATACTTCAAAATTCTATCTGTTGGATTGTGTGGCAGACTTAATCCTCATATGTTGTTTTTACTTAACATACGTTCATGACTTAAAAAAGTTAAATCAAAATACAAGGAGGGTGTACCTCCAAATCGTCAGTGACAGCCAAATTAGATTGTGCCCTTTACTTGCCCAATGGTGAAGCCCACTGGTTCCAACTAAAGTTGCCCTTTTATGTGAAACGTCAGTTTTTAAAGAAAGCTTGTCATCTTGAAAGTTGATTGTGATCTCTAAAATGTCTCCTTACATTTTACTAAAACTTGACATGGTTTGAAAGAGATATATTTTCATTTGATAGAGTTTTTGTCTTATTACTCTAATGTCAGCCTCGTAAGTCAACATAATCTACCTTGAAATATTAGTTGTCATACTTGGCATGGAAATTGACCGTCAAGGAAAAACAGTCGTTTAACCAGTTTGACGAACACAGTGCATTTTATATGGCATTGTATATGGATTCCATTTTGAGATTATCCTGAACCCAAAAATGCTGACGAGACTTGAATCTAAGTAGCATATTTCAATATTTACATCTGAATTGAAGTTAGCGCAGATATGATGCCAATGATGTATATAAAAACAGAGCGTGTTTTTTACCAGATGCAATATGCATTACATTTAATAAATTATTGACAGGATTACCTTGAGACACATTCAGAAGGAAACTACAGCTCGATTAAGGCCGCAGTGTTTATGACTTTTCGTATTGTTAATTTTGTTGAAGCGCATCATTAGGAAATGCATAAATGGGCTTCGGGTATGTCGGTTTTTGCAAAAACGTTAGGTATCTCTGAAAATTCGGTTACACCTTCTAGTATGGATAGAGAACAATTAGCCTATATTACTATTTCGCAGCGGCCTACGTTTCCTGGTATCATTGTACTTAAATGCGGTGTGCATTGCTGTTTTCAGAGTCGGTAACTGTGCAAACAGGAAGGGATTTCTGGATCAAATTTAGAGTAAATGTGCAACCGTAGTTTGTTTAATTCAAGAAAAGGAAAATAGTCGAGCCTATTGAAATACAAACGTACTGGGGAACATTTGAGGCTGAAATAATTATCTTCCATAATGTTCCATCTTTGCACAAAGTTAAACCTTTCGTACAATAATTGCAAGGCAGCAATAGTTCATACTTGTATATACTAGAAATACAGAGCCTAATTTTTCAAGTAATTCATGAAAAGATATAGATATATATAGTAAATGCTTAAACTGTGGCTCAGCGAGGTGGAAAAAACTTTTTAGATTAAAAATTACTTTGTTATGGTGTATGCGATTAGCTGTGCTGCCCTACTTAAGCAGAAACATTTTCAGGGAAATGTCTATGAACTACCCCGCTAATCTTTCTCAAAATTCAGCGTTTTATTTGGGTAAATCTATAAAGGGCAACAGGATTGATTATATGAGCTATAGTAAAATGGCTGAAAACATCTACCTAATAGTCCCGACAAGCAAGCGCACAATAAAAAGCGTTAAGTTCACATATATCAACCCAAATCAAACAGACTTCTTAATCCGATTGACCTGATGATCACCTCATGTCCATTGTGACTTCTTTGACCTAAGCCCTCATTTTACAGGCAACTTTATTCATTACCTTTTGGTTAATGATCTCAGTTTACACTATTCAGGATATTTTGTGGGGGACACTTATGAAAATAAATAGCAATTTAAAATTATCTAAACAACGAAACTTACATTGATAACATCTTTTTATGATATTCGCAATCGAAAATCCTTAAAAATACAATCTTCTATTATAACAAACAACAGCAAAACATGACTTTGCTTTGGTAATAGAACCATTTCCTGCGAAGCCATTTATTTCGGCTCACCTAGTTTTCCCCAGATCCAGTGGCCATTGTAACTGGAAATTGTCTTTAACGGAAATCCCATGAGGAGTGAGAATGCCATGTCAGATACAGCCATGTTGACTATAAAAGTATTGGACGGTGTTCGCAGACATTTGCAGCTAAAGATACACGTAAAACTTTATTTTATAATGATCTGTAATTAAAAAATCTGGTAAATAAATAAATAAAGCTAGTAGGTTTCTTTTGATGCATTTTTGATGCAAATATTATTTAAATAGAGGAGGTTTTCTTTTATACCTACTTCTCCGCATTTTGAACTGCGAAGATTCCATAGTAAAAATAAAAATTTTCGGATTCTTTAAAGCCCAGTATTGTCCAAAATGTAACTTATTCGAAAGTGTGGTTTAGTATCAGATAAAACAGAGGAGGCGTCCATGAACATGTGTACGCTATACAAAATATGCTACACGCCATTATCTCCATTATCTCCAGGTACTGCATTAGTATGCTAAATGTTCGATGCTGTATGAAATCTAGCAAGGCATTTTGTTGTTCTTACGTAACACAACAGCGAATTTAACCCTGAAATGATTAGGTATCCAAAATTCAAATATATAGCCCCTCAAAGAAGGTGCTCCTTCGACAAGATTATAAACATATGTTAAAGACGGCTTTCAAAGACTATTTAAAAATCCCAAAAGAAGGGTTATGAAACTCACAAGTTAGGAGACGTTTATTTGCCCCCTGCCCCCCCACACCTTCCGGCAGGACCTGACAGCTGGAATCGTCCGTACACAGGTTGCTTTGCGCTAAATTCCCAAGTAATTAGGGTAGTCTCGGAGTTTGACGTTAGGGTTTAGTTAAGGTTAGGGCTAAGGTGAGCGTTCCGGTTAAACTGTGAGTTAGGGCTATTGTCAGGTTTCGGACACGGACCTATTGACCCCTCGCGAATTTAGCACAGGACCATCTGTGTTATGAAGGACATCCCATTCTACTGCTCTGTCTGGAAAGGCCATACACACTATTATTATCACCAAGCAGTTAAGTAATGCATTTTTTTCTGTTTATTCATTTGAGGCTGACCGGTATTGCGTGCTTTCAATAAAAGGCACAAGAATTAAAATTATCAGGCACTTGGCCTCAGTTACGGGATTTGTAAACGGTAATCTATAAATAAGACTACCAGAAGACTCCAAATTCTTTGAGAATCTCGACATGTTTAATTGCTTTCACAGCCCAATTAAAGGGTCCGTGTTGGCAGATAAAACCATGAGTAGAAGCATCACATAAACGTATTTGGTGTCTCCTGGCTTTCCTAAGAATAAAATATCGAGGCTTGCTCTAGCCAATCAACAGAAATGGTTTTCATGATTCTTGATCTTCTGCTACATCGGCATCCTAAATACGATACAAAGTACCTTTTCCAGTACCAGCTAACTCTGTTTAAAGCTTAAACTTATACCATCACTTGATCAAACCGTCCTGCTGATACTTTCGGCAAACAAATACTCGCCAACCTGAGTTTGCATTAGGCATTCGAGTCAAGCTGGAATACTGCTCCTCTCAGCAATCGGCAAAAAGGTTAGCTACATTTCAATAAATTTAAGGTTAGTTAAATATGAAGCCAACCAGTAATACAAAGCATCTAAATTGTAGAACTTCATTAAGATCAGAATTTTAATACTTTGCTCCAGACAACCTTACAATCGAAAAAAAGTAATTATCAAAGAAGTACAAAAGAATATTTTGAAGTGCCACAACCAGCTATTACCAGAACCTGTTGTATATATACAACCTTATGAACTTTACAGTAGAATAACTAACACTTGAAGTATTGTGAATCGTTTCATAGATATTTTTTCGCATGATCCTGTGTATAAATGCGCTCAAGCCTTTCATAGCCACAAAGTATTCAGCGGTGAATAAAAATAAACGTCTGGAAATATTTTAGAAAACAGTATTTGGTCGTAATTGCTTATGAGCCTCCCCCAAAACAGAAAATGGGAATACGAATGGCCTCACAAGCTGGCCTGGCGTTAAGTCCCACAAAACGGTCAATATTCTCCTATTCTAACCTAACACATTACGCCAGTCCTTATCATACCAGTAACCCCAACCTTAAACCTAAACCCATTTCTTACAAGTCACTCCTAACCGACTTTACAAACTGTTGTAATACTGTACACTCTGATTCATGAGCACAGCCAAAGAAACACTAGGATACTGCAAGCTCATCGCGTTTTAAGCGCAGTCATTATTCCTACCTAATAAGAAAAGGTCATCCATATTTTTAAAACGCACAAATAAAATTGGATTCTTAATTAATCCTGTTTAAGGTAGTGCAACTAACGTGAGCACCGTATATTTTTTAATTGCTTCATATTCAACCAACCTACTTCAACTCAAGTTATAGAAAAATCATGAAAAGAAATCAACTCAATAATTTTTTTACAGTAGGCCCACTCTTTTTAAAAGCGGCCCCTACAAATGGTATTTGTGTGCTGTTGATGAGATGTGGGATTTGCCCGTGCGTTATTTTATTTAAGGCATTTAGAAGAACGAGGCTGATTCGGAAATGCCTCTACAATTCGGGTGTTGCCAGACTCACTCGCTGATCTGCATGTCGAATATGCTGTGGTGAATTAAGGTTAGGAATTCTATCTGGCTTTGGAAGGCATCTAACGCCCTGAAAACTTTGAAAGCCTGAAGGCTAGAGTATTCAAAAAACAGCGAACCCTTATTACGTAAAACTGATTTGACGTGATTCAAAATTTTGTATATTCATGTGTTCAAAACGCTTGCATACAACAGAAACCCCGACCGCTCTCCTTAATGAAAGGGAGAATAATCTTTCCTAAACGCCGGTAATCTGCTCGAACTTTTGCCGTCACCGGAACTTTCGTCATTCGATTTATGACGTCTCTACTAGACTATGAATCCCTGTCAGACAAAACGGTGATCTCTCAGCCGAGAGAACTTTGCTCAAATGCCGAAAACAGCGCATTCCAGTGAAACCGGGATGGTGTGCGGCCTCCCTTGTGCCAGTGCACTTTAATTAGTCTTCGGGGCCTTCGACGGTGGTTTGTGGTCCCGTAGTAACACCAGAACCCGACGGGTGGGGTTGGGCGGTGTGGGGGGGGGGGGGGGGTAGGGAGAAAATGCGGCAGATGTAGGGCGGAAGGCATTGCCACTGTGTCTGCCATGCTGGGAGGTTTACGATGGACATCGTCGGAATTGGCGGTCGTAATTTTATTGAAAGCGTAACATCGGCAGTTAGTTACTTCAATAAGCTCATAAGAATTTTCGACTATTGAGTAAAAGTTTGATTAGAGTTGTGCGATTTATGTTGACATTCCTCTGTAAAATTTCCCTCCAGACAGGAAGTATGTGCGCGTGTGTATGAAAGCAAAACTGAAGCCAAACACTCAGTAAAAACGCAACTTAAAATGTACACAACATGGTTAAGTAGGTATAGTAACGTGAGCTAAATATTTTTGATAGAGTCAACATTTTAAATCATCACAATTTCCAAATATTTTAGTGAAGTACATGTATAATTATGGCAGGAAACTGCTGCAATCAAACTATTGGCGTGCCAAGGCATGTATAGCTTTACGCGTTTCATTCATTTAGGATCATTGAATCTTACCTCAGGAAGATGCCAGCGACAATAGCGTTGCCTATTACAGCAACTAGGCCGATCAGTCCAATTAAAGTTCCGAACGCTATTTTAGCAATCGGTCTGTGGAGGTCAAAGGTTTTCCAGTATGGATGAATAAAATAGGCGGCCGACGCGTCTTCGGTGGTCAAAACAGTCTGCGTGAACCCCAAATTGTCCTTTGAGACATTCACAAGAGAGTATAAGTGCTGCATAAGACGAAATATAACGTTACTTTGGTGATTATAAGACACCACATGAAGAAATAAAGTTTGCCTTATATAACGCGGAGTGCAATAGTCTGGCCAATCATAGTCTCGCAATGAGTCCTTATCCCTGATTCGCAGATCTTCTCCCGATGTGCGCAACCAGCGGTTAAGCAACAGCAAAAATTAAAACATCACACTTGAAATTTTAACCTGTCAGTAGTCAATTTTTAACCATTCTTTCTCAAGTTTTATACCATCTCATTTGGTTTAATTAATCAAAACAGACAGCTTACGATGTATACTTTATCAAGTAATTTTAAGGGTATTTAGGGCAACCAGTTCAGAGCCATGTCGGAAAGCAGATGAATACGCGATCACTGCAACCGTTGCTTTATTAGTCTGAGTTTCTGGGCTCGTACTGGGTTCTTTCACGGAGACTGTGTTTTTATGCAACAAGTGGACATTTTTTGTTGAAAGACGACTTGGCGAGCATACGCGCTGCTTTCGATTAGTCCCCAATAAAATTGGCCAGTATTTTCACCTGCAAAATGTTGGTATTGAAACGCAGGAACCCATGAAGTGCCTTTAACACCGTGGAATCTTTGCACTGTTTAAAAGTAGCGAAAATTCCCATTAAAATATTCAAAAGACAACTTGGCCAGCATACGCGCTGTTTTCGATCAGTACCCAATAAAATTGGCCAGTATTTTTGCCTTAACAAGTTTGGTGTTGAAACGCAGGTACCCATTGACTGCCTTTAACACCGTGGAACATTTGGTTTGTTTTAAAATTTCGAAAATTCCCAGTAAAAGATTCAAAAGACGACTTGGCGAGTATATGCGCTGTTTTTGATCAGTCCCCGATAAAATTGGCCAGTGTCTGCGACTGGGCCGAGTTTGCCCCACCCAAATCGTAGTAGTCTTACGGCATGGTGACGTCGAGCGTCCTTGATCGGGAAGTGAGTCGCGACACCTGGGGTCGTGGGCGTAGAGCATGGCAACACGCGGGTGGAGCTACGTGTTTGTTGATGGAGTTGGTGTCAGACATCCACGCTTCCAGTGGTTCCTGCGTCGAATCGGTGCCGGCTCGCGGCAGTATCCGAGTTCTCACGAAGTCTGACTCATGGCCTTCCTATAGCGTGTGAGTAGCGACGTGAGATATTGGCTTGCCTCTACGAACGGCTCGTCTGTGCTTCAGCTTTCGCGGGCTGAGTCATGGTCTGTTCTGGCCTGTATTATGGCCGGGACCGTCGTGGAATGAAAGTCGATAAATTGCGCCCCCCTGTTCACCTGCGTTCAGCCAGTTCTGTATAGTTGTGGTGCTGGTGGGTCTCTGTCGTTTGTTCTCCATTGGGTTTGCAGAGGCAGTGGCTGATGAAATTTTTGGGCATTTTGACCATTTGCCCATTGACCCCAGAGATGCCCTTTTCCTTGTAATCTGCCATCGGGTTCCTTGCATTATGTTGATAACCTTTTGGCAAGTGCCCTAACACAACTGCGTTTGTGTCCAATTGGATGGTTCCCATGATAGCTGTGGACTTGGGTTGCATAATTCATCTTCCTATACACTATGGTGTTATGTTTACCATAGGGTCTGCGCGGGACGAGAATGTCAAGGTAGGGTAACTGCCCGGTTTTCTCTTCCTCTCTAGTGAGTTGAGTGTTAAGGAAGATACCGTAAGGTGGGTTCTGAAAGCCAAACAGCCTGTCTTTCTCAATTATGACAGACGTGTCGTCCACGTACTTGCGCCAAAACGCTGGATTAAAGTGGTTTAAATTTACCTATTCCATATAATTTAGGACTAATTCTGAAAATGCGCTGGATAATTGGGAATCCATTGGTATGCCCCTGATTTATTCCTAGGTTCAGCTACTGAGAGTGAAGAAGGTTTGTTGACAGAGTGCAGAATTGCTTTAGCTGTTCAGCTGTCAGAGGCCCCCTCATTGCGTCCTACTTCTCTTCGAGGTTTTTGCATTACATATTGTGCGCCAAGTCCATTGGGAGAGAGGTGAATAGCTAAACGACCTCGAATGATACCCTTATTTGGTCAGGACGGGCAGATGATTTCCGGGTGTCATCGAGGAATTGGGAGGCTGAATTGATAGAGATCCTAAGGGCCTCTCAAAGGGAATTTCATTTTTTGGCCATTCATTTGGCTACATTTTATATGGGCGGGCTTTCAGAACAACAAGTGGCCGCAGGGAAACTATGTGTCTATGTAATTCGCGTTATCCATTAAAGATGGCCAGTGCTGTATCGGATGGTTTAGTCTGTCACGATTCGTTGAGCGGGATGACATTGTGGCACCCGAATCGGTTTAGTAGGACAGTTAGCTGGCTGAGCATCAATTTGGTTTGTGAAAAAGGCGTAGAGTTTCAGGAATGTTGGTTTTCGAGGAGATCTTGTGCCTTCTCTTTGGAATCGACGCGGTTCATCATGACAGTGGTTCTTTCTTTGTCAGCCAGTAGCAGAACCATATTCTCGTCCGCTTTTTATTCCTTCCCTGCTCCCATTTTCACTGGCGAGATATAGTAAGAGTGTCTTTTTCAACATAATTAGGAAAGGGACTTTTAGCGCAGTGTGCGTAGCCTCTTAAATTATGCTAGTTCTAACTAATGTGGCCTCTACTGCAGAGACAAATTTAGCTGGTTTATCCTCAAGCGTGTTAAAATTGGCTTCATTAGCCAAAACTCTCAGCTCCTCGTCACTTAAATGCCTGGATGATGGATTGTGGACCATATTTTCGTTTGTATTGTGTTCAGATTTCAGTTTAATAAATTTCTGGCTTAACTCGGTGCGCTTAAACTCTTTCCTCCTTTTCGTTAGGGTCTCTATGCTTCAGTTGAGATAATAAGCACTAGATTCACCAAGCAATGCGCACACTTTGTCCTTCTTTCCTCAATGATAACTTGGTACCTCCGTGATTGCAGTTGTCTGTCGTTGATCAGCACACTTGTCATTTGCTTGCGAAAAGGGGGTGTAAAGTTTCCGAAAAATTCCGCATCAACAGGAGTGTGGAAGACAGGTACTCTCATAGGCGGCACATATAGATCCAACTGTTTGTGGATTTATCTGTCGTACGCTAGAATATAACTCATTTTTGGCCGATAAAGAAACTCTACTCTGAGGCGCACTGCTCTAATGCTGTCCCCAAAAACGACGATTCACGCAGTATAAGCAGCTGATCGTAGATTTGTGATGCAATATACGCGGTAAAAACATCAAAATGGTTAAACCCCGTGCTCACAATGCTCTTTTCCACCGCCAGGTTGAATTAGCCTTTTTTGGCTACTTGGAACGCCAGTTCACGTTGAGGTTCTTTAACCATAAATACGTCAAAAGAAGAAAAGCAGCAGATGTCCAAGCAAGGATTTGATACAATGTGGATATGCTCCACGTTTCTAAACTCAAGCAACTGAACTTAGTAGGGTAGGTTATACGTTCTTCTGTGAAGGATGTGCGAATGAAGTGTAACTGAAGGCTGGGGTCGACTTCGCCCTCAAAAAGACAACATGTGATCATTGTCGTCTTCCTGGATGGAACTACTTATCATCGCGCGATAATCAGATTTCTACTCTGCGAGTAGAAATTCGTCCAATAGCCTTGTCCCCTCCCCCTACCCCAACGATGACGTCTGATGATGCGAAGGACAAATTATACAATGACCTGCTTGTCTTCTTGAAGGCGAATTTATTAAGCTCTTTTAGGAAACTCGATGCCCCCAACCGCAAAGATCCCCTTAGATGAGTCTGCGTGGGTATCATTCCCTAGTCTGGCTAGTCGACCTCCGTTGCCAACGCAATCCACAGTGTGTCCCACAGCATGGGAGACGCAGATAGGATGATTTTTGCTTGCGTTCATTTCCTTATGACAGCACGCTCTCACAGCATCTAACGCCGTCTCTTCTCCCTTACCCACCTGAGTCTGGTGTCGAGACCAGAGGCGCAGTTACTGATGAAGCTAACCAGCCCGCCTACGCGTGCCACATATGCCTGTTCTGCGCACGATGGACCAGCTTTCATGGAAAATAAGAGCTCGGTTCAGATGCCATCGGAGTAAGAGTGCCAGAGAGGGGACAGTAAGAAGAAGCCATTGCATACGGACTTATCGTCTTGAGAGGACCGAGTCATCGCGCCAGCTGTCAGTCTGCCAAGCAAAGGCTTGTAGCGCACCGTGAAAGTTTAAAAGAGCGTTAGATCACGAAATTATTTACTGTACTGACAGCACAGGTACCAGCTGATTTTCGGACCGATCATGAAAAGCTTTGTTACGAAGCACTTACTCCAATAATGCGTATTAATTTCCTCGGAACTTAAGTTAAGTGGAGTGTTAGCATTTTTAGTACGGAATATACACTGAGTGCGGTGGGAACATAGTATCTCTTTCATCTTCACTCTCACTGGCTGACTCAAGTGGCCGAAGGAAAGCCAAGGATACTTTTTTCACGGGTATCGGGGTAATCAACGGACCTCAAACCAAGGACAGTGTGTCGCTGCTCAGTTCAGACTTTAAAAGCTTAGTGCTAGAGAAATCCTATATGTTAAATGTTGAGCTAGAAAAGCTCATGGATGTGCTCAGCCACCGCTTTGCAATTTCCGAGGAAACCATCAACACACTGTTTTAATTGGCAAGAAGTCTGCTTATGACCTCGATACACCGCTCACTGCAGAAGACAATCAAGGTAGTGTTGGAGATGCTTTACGGAAAATCAGAGGATGACGAATTAATTCAGCAGAAGCCTACACGATATCCCTCCGCATCTAAATAGACGGAGCTCGCTATTTTAGTAGACGCGAAAATGCGAATAAATGCCAACAGAATCCAAGGACATCATCATTGCCTACCAATACAAACGGAAAGAAAATTGTCAGCTCACTGATAATCCTCACAGAGAGCCTTTCGCAATAGTGCTGGTAAAAAACTTGACCTCGTTCTTCGTAAGCCCACCTGAACAGAGACTCCTTCAAGACGCACAGTCCGGATTCCAGAAATATTGCTTAATCGAGATATGGTATTCTTTTATTAACAGCTACAACCATCTATGACATCACCATTGTTGACATTATAATGGTCTTTAATACTGGAGCACCCAACTGGACTACGGAAACGGATAATGGCCTTTGCATCCCAAGAAACCTTCACGCAAGGAGGTCTGACAACTCGACTGCCACCTGATGGCGCATATCGCAGACAAACAGTCAGTTTTAGAAGCCTCCGGGGAGAAAATTTGTGAAAAACAAGCTGGAATAATTCTCCCCACTCTCCTTGGCCTCTTGATCGTCACTAGGCTGGGTGTAGTATGCAATGGAAAAACATTCAGAATCGATATAAACTACCGAAAGGACGTTAAGCTGCCCGTTAGTTGCTGCATGAGTAGCGAAAATAAATTTGAGGTAAAGTTGGAAAATTTTTATTCGTGAACTACTGATCACTCACCATTAAGACCAACATGGATATACGGTGTGAGAGAAGACCCCTTCGTTCCTGGTTGCGCAAACCTCGGACTGGTGATTAGCACAGAAAATACCATTGTAATATATCAATCCTTACCTACTGAGGAATCGAACGAATCCAATTTAGATGCTACTGGAAGTCTCTTCAGACACGTATATAAACGTGTGTAGTTAGCATACCAAACAGCGAGATTGAGGACGAAAATGCAACATGCTTCTCCTAAACTATTGAATATTATGAGGCTGCACCACTGCATCTCGAATTGCCATTGCATCCTCTTCAAAAAGAACCTGAGAATACGCAGGTTTTTTGTTCTGATTTCAGTCCCCTTTGGGATTAATTTTATCAAATTTAGCCTAGCAATATAGACCATTCCATTCAAGCTGCCTCCGAAGGAAAAATAAAATTACTGGCAGGAATGTATTCCTTATACTTAACTCATAGGAGCAACGTGGGTCTTCAGAGTCTAAGCTAGGTTGAAGCAGATTGGGCAGCAATTGAGTGGTCGTCTCATGCGGACGACGTCTACTTGAGCGAATACTACATGTTTAAATTTAACCGAGTACTTGCAGGCAAATGAACAAAAAAAGATAACCGGACACTTCACACACCTTCCTTTAACACTCGGAAGGCCCGGTAGACTGAGATGCTTCTAAAAGACCGGAGTGGTATTATTTGAGAAACAGAGGGAGCAACAGGCAATCCAGACGTCAACGTATTAAATAAAAGACCTCTATAATCGGCTCTTACCAGAATTCTCGCCCTGTCAGCAGACCTTCCTGACTGGATTGCATCCTTGTACACTTCTTTTTTCTACGTTAAGAATAAGAATGTTGTTCGCACATAGGAACCATGTCTTTAATCATCTAGGCGATCAAATTCTTACCGGAGTTTATCGACAGAGGTAAAATCGTTAGCAAAATAAGCAACATTTATAGGGGTTAGGGGCCAATCGAACATCAGTGACGCCAATCCGGAGGTGACTGCGCAGGGTCAGCGCCAGATCCATAAATCGATTGACTGAGTTCTTATCGGAGGCCTCGGCTCCAGTGCGAGTTCGGAAGCTCAGCTGAATAGATACATTATTCTGACGAGCGAGCAGCCTTCTTCTTCTTCTTCTTCTTCTTCTTCTTCTTCTTCTTCTTCTTTCCTTAATCGCACACGTAAAACGCGAACATTCGCCGCACTTCTTGCTTCTACGGAAATGCCATTCAAATCAGTCCAGCCGAATGCTCTGCACCGAAAAATACCTGAACCATGACCATAACTATGTGCACTCGTGAAACCAGTTCATACAGAAACATCTTAAGCCAATTCCGATTCTGCCTGGTCTGACAGCCTTATACCCCTCATTTATGAGGTACCACGACTACTTTGAAGAAAATCACAAACTGTGCAGACACTGTACCAGTATGTCACCATTGCACCCGCGCATTCGAATCGTATATCGGTATGGTCAGTAACCTATGAGTTCGACGCAGTGAGGCCGAATAAAAGGTGACAAAAGTTCCGACGAACAGCAATCATGTTCGCTGTGTTTGTTTCAAGAGGACATATCAAACGGTGTTTTCAAGGTTTGCCTTACTCCTTTAAATCCCACATGCATAATTCATGAAAGCTTTGTTTTCGCATATGCGTGAAAGGCACATTAATTGTTCAGCAAGCATCCGATGTAGTTTTTTTCAATCGTAATCGACAAAAAACCTTAAGGTAATTTAGTTGTCTCTTTTAGTTTTCAGGTAGACTATTTATTTTTGATTCTTAGATCTTTCACGAGGAACGATTCCATTCCATGGCTGAAAAAAAAGTTTATTCTGAAACCTAAAGTACCGAACTTAAAAACTGAATTTAAAATAGTAAAGTTACACGGAGCTTTTTAGCTATGACCACTCAGACAGAAATGAAGACATTTTATAGGACAGTAAGTTCAGAGACGTTTTTATCCACTTCTAAAAAGTGTCTCACATTTATAAGGCTGTAAGCATGTGTTATTTGTTAGAATACATATATTGGCCGTCCTCTGGAATAGTCAACATCCTGTATAAAGAAAAACCGAACGAGCAACTTACATAGCTACGTTCTTGCGTCTGCCGAATATTGCCTTCCATTGGCCTTCCTTCACATGAGCACACTAAAATTTTGTTTTAGTTGGCTTTTTCTCTTTTTCATACGAAATTCCAATTCGAAATATCTCCCGACAATTTACGGTTTACATTCACGCTGTCATAATTGTGGCAGAATTTATTGTTAACTAAACAAAGGAATTTTGGTATTTTTAACATTAAAATGGTTATAATCATCTTACTTCAGATTTTATTTAAATGAAAGAACCTAAAAATAACATACTGCGCAACAAAGAAATGGAGTTAGGTTAGGCAAAAAATCAAACAAGGAATGCTCGCTTTGATGTCACAATAATAAAAATATGGACTATGAGTAAGCGTCTCAGATAAAATAACAAAATCAAATTAGAATATCTTATTAATAGTCAAAAACGAAACCTACAAAAGATTAAATATAATCCTTCGAAATATCCCTGCGTGATATATATTTGACCATAATTTTAAATAAACGAGTCAGCAGTACCTACAGATTGAGCGACCGCATTTACTCAGAAGAAGTTAAATGAGATCGAAATAACATGTCCACACTAGAACCTTCCCTCTTCTTAATTTAACAATGAACTCTGTGGGGTCCGTGGATGATCCTTTGGTTAGATTTCGTAAATTGCTTTAAGGATAATAACGTTAGTTAAAGATTTTAGCCAATCCCTATGCCAAACGGTAATGCTACTTTAGCAAAGACTGCAAAACCTCCACGTTTTGACACACATACCACAAAAACACGTTTCACACATATCAGCACATATTCCTTCGGCTCTAGAAAAGTGCATGGATGCAGGATCATTTTAAAACAAATATGATTTCAATTTTTCTGCTAATACTAATGCCAAAACCTCCATTTTTATTCTGCCATAAGACCACTGAGAATACCTTTCTGTCCATAAATTGGTTTCAATACCCCCATATTACCTAACATTTTGTTATGGAAAATTCAGTGTTTTTCACAACGTACATCCAACGCAGGTTAATACTTGGACTTGAAGTAAATACCCCAGGTTCTTAAACTGCGCGTAGTCCATCGATCGTCCGAAGCAATTAAATATGACATCGGATAAATGAACTCTTTTCACTGCGTTTGCTTTATATACGCAAATTAATGTCACCTAGACAGAGAATAGACGACTACAGGCTACCTTTTCGACAACAGAAAGTCGAAATCATTTCTAACTTGAAGTTCAGCTGGTTCCCCGAATGTCAGGCAGCTATAGACAAGAGTATAGTTATAATTTCCTATACGGAGCAAAAAGTGATAAATTTGGCGCGATTTGTCGAAAAACAAAAGGATTCCAGTTTGCACGGATATTTTCAAACATGTGGTAGATATTTCGATTACTCAATGTTAATCTAGTTGTTTTGAGTGAAAAGTATGGATTTCAAATCTTATTTGAAACTAAGACTATTAAGTCTGGTTTTGGGCACTCAATGGACGATTCGATTTGGGATGCTTGCAAGTCATAAAACCAGCAACCTTGTTAAATTCATTTCACAAACCTGTGAAACAATGGGTGGCTGCGGTGGGATTCCAACCCACGCCAGCAAGGGAAAACTTCAGAACAGCCAACAGACAACTGAAATACGGGGTTCCCACAGGGAGCCCTGAGTTAAATCACACTTGGGGAAAGTAACCCGCCCACTCGCTGCAACGTATGGGATCCACCAATTGTGATAGAGTAAGATGTGGGTCAAAGAAATTAATCAAATTCAAGGGCTCAATGGAGAGCCCGCCTGCACCAAACCGTCACTGCCACTTAGCCAGCTCTCTCTTATCACCCCCTCCCCACCCCCTATTCGCACAACTCACTTGTATACCCTATTCCCATATAAATGTACTGGCCGATGAGAATTTATCAAAAGCACGCATATGCTCGCCAATTCGTCCTCTGAATGCTTTTGTGGGAAATGTTGGCGACGTTAAAGCAGTTCAAAATATATGTTCGAGTTAAAGGTTTCTATGAAGATATCTGAGAGGTTATTCTTAAAGGGCGTCGACACCTACACCGTCCTTTTCTTAAAATATGACTGTTTACGCCTCACCTGACGGGTCACTCTCATTTTCACCATCTGTAGAAGAGCAAACACAATACGCCCTCAAACAGCGGAGTGAGAATGAACTTTTATCTTAAAGAAGACATAGTTTTGTCACTTAAGCTTGTCTTTATTTAACTACCAAACTCGCAAATAAAATGTCCATTCTCCTTAAAAATAAATCCTTGAAGAAACATCTGACCCGATCAACTCGTTAACAACCCGTGCGAACAAATCCGACATTGTTATACAGAGGACGCAATCATGGAGGTTAGTCCTTGTGTAAACTACGAGCAATGGTGGTTTTAATGAACCTTGTTGAATTATGGTAGGGAACCCTTCATATGAAAGATAAACTTTCCTTCACAACATTTCGCCTAATCGCAAGCTGACCTCCTTACGTGGCTTGCTCCTTGCCAGTAAGAATTTTTGTTTTAGCCCCTTTCTCCAATGCTCTTTAGGTTGAGATGGTCATCGGCAGGAAATGGGTTTTCCTATGGAGGTTAGACTATTTGACGCCTTGTGTACGTTTGAATGTCACGAAGGACTATGTCCACCATGTGGCCAATAACATAGTGCACACAGGATGGGCAATTGTGCTTGGATTTGTTTTACAGCGATGGCAGATTTGGTTGGCCTCTGCCGCGGTTTCTTTTCGCCCAACCACCAGGGCCTGATGAAAACCCAGTTAGATGGACACTGGGGTGCAATAGCTGAAAAAACTAAACAGTTCATCTAAGCGTGTCACACGACAGTTTGACAAACGTAGTCCGACGATGTCCACCGTATGCTACACACCAAGTGGTGCAGGGACGGTGACTTGCGCGTGGATTAGTTTTAGGTGATAGTAGCCTTGCGCTGCAGCTACCGCGCTCTCTCCTCCTCCCACACCTGAGCCTGAAGTCATGACAAAAGAAGAAGACCAAAGGCGGGAGAAGACACAGGTGGCTGGCGCGGCTGGAGCCATCCTTGGGCGAACCACCACACCTGGTTCGGATTGTGCGGAGTGGGAGTGCCGTAAAGGCCACATAAAGAAGGAGCCATTGCAGCCTGAGTCTCAGTCCGCCGGTCAGCCCCTCAAAACAAAACACACATTGGTTTGACCACGCGACCCGAGTTATCTCGTCAGTTGGCTACCTTCCAAGGCATGGCTTTTAGTGCACCGTGATAGTTTCAAGCCCATCAGATTGTTTAAAAGGAGGAAAATGCGCTGAGCTTTTGACCTCACTCTCTCCCCCACCCCCACAATCACACCACTGTCCGAGCCGGTCAGTTGTCTGATGCGGAAGCGGGCGCAGCTGCTGGTGACCTCGTCTACGTGTACTACGTACACGACCTGGCCCCCCAAACACAAGCACCAGGATTTCACACAACAGGGGTTTGAACGGCTTACATCTCACATGTGTGCTCGTGGGCAGTGGGGCATCAATGAAGTTGTTATGAGTGGTTGGGATGGTCATCGTCTTGGTTCTGAGGCAGGTGTGGCAGAAGTTTATGTTATGGGATTGTTGTTGCATTGAGTTCGAAGATGTCCGACCAGGCTGATTCGCGCGGAAAGTGCGTTGTCAGCGTGGGCACGTTGGCAGGACTTGGGCATTGGTGGTGTTGCTCCACAGTGCTTGTGACTTGCGAGCCGCCCTTTTGGCCTTAGCAGCGGCAATCCGGTTGGCCTCATAGCTTACTGAATTAGTCTTCACGGATCTTCTCCATGCCGGTCTATTCTGGGTGAGGTCCTCCCAGGCCATCGCTTTGGCTCAAAGTTGCTTCAGAGATTTCTCCAAATTGTCCTTGTAGCGTCGTTTTTGACCTCCCTGTCGGCGAGTACCCGTAGCGAATCTCCGTAGAAAATCGTTTGGGTAGTCGCTCGTCGGCCATTCTCACCAAGTGGCCGCTCCATCGCAGTTGCACTTGCCTCAGCATGGCGTGGATGCTGAGGGTTCCTGTCCGCTCCAGGACTTCCGTGTCCGGGATCCTGTCTTGCCATCTCAGCTTTAGTATTCTGCGGAGGCGGCCGAAATCGAAGTGATTTAGCTCCCTGGTTTGGTTCGAGTAGACGGTCCAGGTCTGCGCTCCGTAAAGGAGCGTCGTCAAGACAACGGCCTTGTAAATTTTCAGTTTGGTGTTCAGGGGAATACCGTGGTGATTCAACAAATGATGAAACGATGTCTTCTTTAAGATAAAAGTTCATTTCTCACTCCGCTGGTTAGGGCGTGCTTTGTTTGCTCTTTTACAGATGGTGAAAATGAGAGTGACCCGTCAGGTGAGGCGTAAACAGGTCATATACTTTAAGAAAAGGACCGCGTAGGTGTCAGCGTCAATAAAAAATAACCTCTCAGATATCCTCTTAGAAACATTTAACTTAAACAGATATTTTGGACTAGCTTAACGTTGCCGAAATTCCCACAGAAGCATTCAGAGGACGAATTGGCGAGCATATGCGTGCTTTTGATAAATTCTCATCGGCCAGTACATTTATATGGGAATGGGGTACAAGCTTAAACATGCGATCAACGAGGTTCGTCTTGGCATACAAGTGAGTCGTGCGAATAGGGGGTGGGGAGGGGGTGATAAGAGACAGCTGGCTAAGTGGCAGTGACGGTTTGGTGCAGGCGGGCTCTCCATTGAGCCCTTGAATTTGATTAATTTCTTTGACCCACATCTTACTCTATCACAATTGGTGGATCCCATACGTTGCAGCGAGTGGGCGGGTTACTTTCCCCAAGTGTGATTTAACTCAGGGCTCCCTGTGGGGACCCCGTATTTCAGTTGTCTGTTGGCTGTTCTAAAGTTTTCCCTTACTGGCGTGGGTTGGAATCCCACCGCAGCCACCCATTGTTTCACAGGTTTGTGAAATGAATTTAACAAGGTTGCTGGTTTTATGACTTGCAAGCATCCCAAATCGAATCGTCCATTGAGTGCCCAAAACCAGACTTAATAATCTAAGTTTCGGATAAGATTTGCGCGTCGGATTTCTGATCAACGGGTCACGGGTTCGAGCCTCGGGTGATTCATCAGCTGGGGTTTGGTACAAGTGGCTAATGCTGGCTAGCAAGCCAGAATTGGCTATTCCAGTCTCCCTTGTCTTTGTCCGCAAATTTCACAAACCGAAGGATATCAGAAGAATATGGCAGACATAACAATCTGCATATTTAAGCGAATAAATTCGAAAGATTTCAATGAGGTTTCAGTGAGAAAACCTGCAACTCCTAATTAAATGCAAGGTGTGAAAAAATTCCACATCTGATTAAACCACTAAAAGAAAATACCATTTATTTGCTGATTTCTCTTTTTCTTATAATTTTATTTGGCCTGTTCTTGCCTATGAAGATCTTTTTTATCTAACTGTTTAGATGCATCATCGCAGTGCTAGCAACGTAAAAGGATATTTGAATGATGAATGCGTCGATCCGGCCATTTTAACGTTATCCATTGCTTGCTTGGTACAAACGGAAGTGAACGATTTGAGACTAGTGTAGATCTTACGGAACACCCAATACTATATAAGGCTGTGGTGAACCTTTTTGCACGACTTTGACAAAGTTACTAGTTTTTGTAGGTAGCAAACATAAAAATCAAATTTTCTATGGAAATCAAAATTATATATTATATGTTTACTTATATCGGCAAAAAAGTAGAATCATTTTGTTTCTCTACAAAAGAGCGCCAAACTCTCATTATTTTACTCAATCTGGGAAATTAAAAATACACTCCAGTCCACGATTGCCCAAAGGTTGGGCATCACTTGAACTTCAAATCTTCAAAGGATTTTTGTGTTTCGGTTATTGACAGGGCAACTCTTAGTCAGTCTATTGGGTGTCTAGTGGACATTAATTTGTGCATATATATCAAACGCAGTTGAACGAGTTCATTTATCTGAACTTCGGACTATTGCTGGAATACGCGCAGTTTAGAGACTTGTGGTATTTAATTCAAGGCTATTATGAACGTATTTCACCCTGGCTGTACGTTGTCAAAACACAGAATTTGCCCTAACCAAATGTAAAGTAATCCGCGAAATACTGAAGTCAACTTTATAGATATCTGAGTATTCTCAGTAGTCCCCTGACAGAATAAAATGAAGTGATTGGCTTTAGCCTTAGGAAGAAGAGTGAAATCTCCTTCTGTGTTAGATTGGTACTGCCACCATGCGTTTCTGTAGAACGGGACGCATTAGACTATCAGACGTGTTTTTTACAGCCTGTGCGTCATAAAAAGGGAGTTTTGGGTAGTCGCCGCTAAGTATGAATTGTCTGTTCAGTAGGGATGGCTTGTATGGCCACTTAAAGAGGAAATTGGAATAAGAACCTCCCCACCCGCTTAAAATAAGGGGCGTTGCGGTAAATTTCTGGAAGGGTTAATATGCCCGTGTCATACTGCTAGCACTAATCCTAACATAAATGTTAATTGTCGCCTCATTCTTAACCCTAGCTGTACCCAAAGCCTGCAATTCACACAATATTAATCCTAATGTTTAGTCTATTCATGTGCCTAACCTTAACTGTAACCTTAACCTCAAACTTAAATCTAACCCTGAACTTCCAACTTAATCCTAAACATGGTTTATTTGGAGGGTAGCCCAAAGCCACGTGTATTGTTGACGGTTCCTTTTTGTCGTGTACTGTTTAGGCAGCCATACAAGATATCCTTACCATTCCAGCACCTTTTCATCGACAATAGATAAGATACTTAAGTAAACCCAGCAATTTGTTTTTTACTTTGGAATTCATCCCCGCAAGTCATTCTCTTCCGCATAGAGAGAATTCCACAGACAATCACAGTAAAGACTATGGAGCCAAGCAACAATGCTTAGTTGTTCAGAACTTGTCTAAGCCAAATGTATTTAGGCCTGACCACCGTGTCTCATTGAAACTTCTTTTCGTGGCCTATAAAGCAACTACTTCACCAGTTTCTGAACTCCTTTGCAGATCGGCAAAATTGACAAAGATCAAACAGTAGCACTCGGACTGCAATCGCTCAAAAGTAAGCTGAAGATCAAAAACAATCTAATTTTATTCTCGCTAGTAAATTCAAATATCAGAAATGTTAGAAAGAGTTTTTGACCGTTTTAATCCCCAGTGGAACGTCCAAAATACCAAAAAACTTTCTTGAACCTAAAATAATGATGGATGCTGAAATAAACTGCATATCTTCAAGGGAAAGACGTGCAAAATAATACGCCGCTTCAGTTTAATCAGCCAGTGATAATAAGGACACCGGCAGATTCTCGGTTGACGCAGACACTAGTTTGAAGCCGGCCATTGAACATAGTAGCAGAACTATACCGGTAGCACCCAATGTTCTGGCCGGGTAAATCAATGTTGACGAAGCCCATCAGAAGACGCGAAAATGACGTCCGAATGGATTGACTAAAGATTTTGGCATTGGTAAACTCAGCCGAAACTGCTGCAGGTGCAGAATAAACGTGTTTTAACACAAATGGTTTTAAAGTATGTTATTGAAGCGTGATGAACTAAATTGCTTTTACCAGACTGTTTTAGGACGCGGTAGCATCGACCGAAACCTGGCTGTCTGAAAAATATCTAACCTTTTGAAGTATCCTTGCTCCGATGTCGTGCGTATATCATGAGAACAGCTCTCTCTATCCATCACGTTTATCCTGCTACCTTTATAGAACCCTACAGCCTTTAATTCTGACCTTTTATACAGAACTATCGAAAACTAACGATGCACCCACATGGCGGACTCTTGATTTTCCTGCCCTTCCGAGAATATCAATTCCACTTAAAAAAAAATACGCACGTGGTGCCCAGAACGTGAAGGTTCTTAACGCATTTGCAAAGGTTCTGCAGTATTGGTGTGTTAAATACCGGTAAATAGGGATAAATAAGTATCCTTAAGCGGAAGGACTCTTCAAACTGCAAATTCTAGTGCATGTCCATTCAGCAGCTATTCTTACCAAGAACCATTCGAACTATCCTTAATGTGGATTTGGTTTTAATATTCCTTGCCGGATCCCACAAACCATACGACAAGAACTGAACGTGCAATCGCCCGCTTTTATCGTAGTAAACCGTCCCTATTCTGGGTCGCGGTTATTTTCTTGACTGCGATTTATCCACTAACTACTACTAATGACCAAAAACATTTTGATTATCCCTAAACCAACGAACTGTGTACTATCACGCAAAGCATTTTTCCTTCGTTGCTCTATCCAAGTTAAATAACTCTCGTGCTAGTGTTTGTAAACTGACATTCAATATCACCATTATTACAAACGCCACTGAAACTTCTCTTGTCGTCTTCCATCTTCAATCCTACTCAAACTATATTTGCGGATATTAAGTCACAGATCTAGATAGACATACTGGTATAAGGATAGAAGACAGCCTTGATGAAATCAATAGCAGACAATAAAATTAGTCACCTTAAATGCAAAAAGTGTTCATCCACGATTTTAATTAAAAGAACTGTCCATTAAGTTAAGCCCCACTACCCGTTAATGAGCGGAACGTCCGGTAAAAGTAGGAAGTTCTATCGTTCAAAGATTTGCAAATGAAAAAACAAACCGAGTCAGTTTCGAAATGGCTCAACGGTCTCCCAAACATTTATAAGTCAGGCGTTCCTTTTCAACGAATCGTCTCAACACAGGAGCGCCCACCAGAAATCTTACAGAATGCTCCCTCTAGGAGGTTAAATATTTAATCACGGACTCACAAAAAGCCATATGTTAAGTCTAGAGGTTTTGACGGAACTGAGGGGCATCATGATTTAACCAGACGATAAGGTGATTTCAATAGATGCCAAGTATACTGTGGGATTTAAAAGTAGCCTCCAACTTGAAAGATGATCGATATCATGAGAAATTTTACCTGTACACCATCAACATCGAGTATATGGTATGCGGGCATATCTGTGGCATGCAATAACTTTATTAAGACCCCAGGCTGATTGCGAAGACTGTTCATCAAAACCCCGAAGAATGAATATTCACAGCCTACACGTTTAGCATTCGGGGTAACTATGTCGATGGCCACTTCGTTTATTGCCTGCAACGGCAGAATCTAATCATGCCGTTTGTAGGATTCATGGTAGGGGCACATGTGGGCCAACCACCCGTCCTAGACGTTCCCCGTCTGCTGCATGACTTATGAAAAGGAGAGAGTGAAAGCAGCCAACATTTTTTGGGTATAAAATCGTCACAGTAACCATTTCCTGAAAAGTAGACTGATATATGCGCGTATACTTTATAAAATACTTGAAACTCACTACAGCAAGTCAGTGGCTAAGATGGCAAAATTTTGTATGGTTGTGAAATCTTCATTGGTAACTGATGTCCACAACGGATGCAACGGAAAGACTGCAGTAAGGAGGCAAGCGAATCCAGGGCATGATGAAGAATTAGGCATTTGAAATAAGCCTCCAAATGCTTGATTATATTCCCTCGTACCAGTAGATGGTTCATTACCCCGTCAATAGATGATGGGAACAAAATCAAAATTCAGACGGGGAGAAGTCGGTAGCAAAGTACCAGCAGCAATAAGGCTGCAAAAAGTCCAACTAACCGGAAGTGCCCTCTTAAAGTTGCAGATACGGCTGCGAAAGTATGAACTGGCCATACGCAGCGTAGACCGCACTCACCAATGGCGACCAACACCACTGCCGTATAACATATAATTTTAACGTTTAGAGGGATTTCGGTAATGTGCGATGGAGATGATCACCGGTAAAGGTAACCAAAAGAGGCGCATCTGGTATTCTATAACTCAGTCAATCGTTCTAGTGGCCTCCCTGATGTAAATGTGGATCCGCACCCTTGCCTGATTACAGACCAAAAGTTGCCTCGCCGCCTGGCTCATCAGCGAAATGCTTGGGCATCGGAACCAGAGATAATGTGTCTTTCAGATCAGCGGGCCTTTCTAACTCCCTCAACGGCCTAAATGCCGACACTAAAACCACTTCAAGTGAAGCATCCCTAACGTGAGAGAGAGAAATAGACTGCATGCGGGTCGTTAGCCACGGAAAGTTCGTCACCTGTTTCAGAGGTTGGTATGATGATTGTTCTGCCATCTGGCTCCCTGGCACTGGCGTTGGAAAGTGCGTTTGCCTGAGCGCTCTTCGAGTGTCTGATTGCTCTGTTCAAACTGAGTCTCAACAACGAATATGGGTTGGGGAGGTCATTGCACTTGTTGATAGATTGGGGGTCTGTAAACCATGATTCAAGCAACTCGCGGCTCAAGTGATTATTTACTCTTGCGAGAATTTCGGCTTCATCAAATTTGAATCTGTGGCCGATTTACGCCAAATGAGCCACACTCCTGCTGCGTATTCGGCAATGCGCGTCTAAATTATTCTTTCAGTTTCTCCGCCCATGTTACTTTATCCCCAACTGCACCAGATACGATAAAAAACTTCAAATGTTTCTTACTGCGGCAGTGGGTCCTTTGATCTCATTACCTGACACCAACTCCAAGTAGTGCGAGAAGGAGGCTGACGGCCTCTGAGACGTACATGGTGATGGTGAGGGTGCTGTCTATGTATTGGTGTAAGTAGTATGTGATGTGCATGTGCGGTGACAATGAGGACAAGATAGATCAGGAGGTGCTGAGTCTGCGGGAGCTCTGCTGCGAGTATTGGTAGTCGAGCTCATGTGAGGAATATGGGAAGTGTTGATGGGTGCGCAAGATGTGCTGGCATCGCAGTGGATTTCGCTTTCGTGGATGCACATGTGACCGATCAGGCCCATGCGATGAGTGAATGCTCGTGTGGACAGTTGATTCGAGTGCGGTGGGTGTATGTTGGTGCTCCTGGCACTGTTTCGCCGGTCTCTGTGCGCTGGATTCGCAAGTGACCGACCAGTTTGATGTGTGAGGTGAATAAGCGATCGCAATGAGGACAGGTTCGTACCGAGTCCCCATCGCTGGTATTGGGAGCGTCGGTGATGGATATAGCAAGTGGCAGGTAATCGGAGGTGGCTACTGAGGTGGTGGGAGTCGGGCAAGTGGTGTTCGTCGTCGTGATTGGCAACAGAGGGTGGAGGAGGGAGGACGTGTCAGCGATTCGTGGGCGGTGGGGCATCAATGAAGTTGTTATGAGTGGTTGGGATGGTCATCGTCTTTGGGTCTGAGGCAGGTGTGGCAGAAGTTTATGTTATGGGATTGTTGTTGCATTGAGTTCGAAGATGTCCGACCAGGCTGATTCGCGCGGAAAGTGCGTTGTCAGCGTGGGCACGTTGGCAAGACTTGGGCATTGGTGGTGTTGCTCCA
>WEDG01006799.1:0-10165 GCA_017591395.1 Schistocephalus solidus | reverse complement strand
ATAGATACAGCTTCCTCCGCCACGGCCCTCGTGTTGATCATTTTAAATGTAAGCGCAGTCTAGAATTGAGAGTTCGGAGTCAGATACACGGGGTCTTGCCTTTGTCTCGTAACTATTACAATGTCGGGGCGGTGGATGAAAAAGAGAGTCTGGAGTAAAGTCATCATATTAAGCAGAGATCTGCCATTTAAAATGATTATTATAAGCGAGCAGGTTTTCGGTTTCTGAAACGGGACAATTCGGCTGTCAGAGTGACTGCCTTTTGCCAAAGAAATGCTCTTTTCACTTCGAGTATCTGTCCGTCCCTTATTTCGAGATGTGCCTAGCAATTGGTCCTTCGTGTTTCCTGTTCTATTATTAATTGTCACATTCTCATTCGCTCTTTCAGCACACACACACACTCTAAAGCTCGACCGTCGATTTCGACGATGTCCACGTATGCTCCATGGTAAAGTGGAGCAGGGACGGTGACTTGCGCGTGATTTAGTTTAAAGTGATGGTAGACTTGCGCTGCATCTACCGCACTCTCTCCTCCTCCTCCACCTGAGCCGGTGTCAAGACAGAGTCAAGAAGACCGGAGGCGGGAGAGGACACAGGTGGCTGGCGCGGCTGGGTCCCCTAAGTCCAAGCAGCCCCTAGGCGTGCCACCACACCTCTATGTTCGGCATTTGTTATGGGAGCGCAACCCGAATAACGCATGCCATGCCCTAATGTGGCCCCCGTGTTGGTCCAACGCATCTTTCACATGGCCCGTTTAGGGGGCACTGGGGGCACACGCACACGACAGTTCGACCGTCGTAGTCCGACGATGTCCCCCGTATGCTCCACACCAGGTGGTGCAGGGACGGTGACTTGCGCGTGAATTAGTTTTAAGTGATAGTAGCCTTGCGCTGCAGCTACCGCACTCTCTCCTCCTCCCCAAACTGAGCCCGGTGTCAAGACAGAGTCAAGAAGACCGGAGAGGGGAGAGGGCGCAGGCGGCTGGCGCGGCCGGAGCCATCCTGGGCGTGCCACCACACCTGGTTTGGATCCCACGGAGTGGGAGTGCCATAAAGGCCACATTAAAAAGGAGCCATTGCAGCCTGACTCTCAGTCCGCCAGTCAGCCACTCCACATAAAACACACATTGGGGTGACCACGCGGTCCGAGTTATCCCGTCAGTTGGCAACCTTCCAAGCCACGGCTTTTAGCGCACCGTGATAGTTTCAAGCGCGTCCGATTGTTTATAGTGAGAAAAATACGCTGAGCTCTCGACCTCACTCTCTCCCCCACCCCCACAATCAGACCACTGTCCGAGCCGGTCAGTTGTCTGAAGCGGATTTGGGCGCAGCTGCTGGTGACCTCGTCTACGTGTTCTACGTACACGAACTGGCCCCCCAAACACAAGCACCATTATTTCACACAACAGGGGGTTGAACGGCTTACATCTCACATGTGTGAGATAGCCAGAGGTCACGTTAAGAAGGAGCCATCGCAGCCTGACTCTCAGACCACCAGTCAGCCACTCCACACAACACACATTGGACTAACTGCGAGGTCTAAGTGTAATTGTCAGATGGCAACCTTCCAACCGCGGCACTCAACGTTACCACACTCACTTCTCCTCCCTCATTTCCGAGCCCGGTCTCATGACACAGTCAAGAAGACCGGAGATGGGAGTGGGCACATGTGGCTGGCGAGGCCGAAGCCGCCCCTGGGCCTGCCACCACACCTGGCTCGGATCCCACAGAGTGGGGTGCCATAAAGACCACATTAAGAAGGAGCCATTGTAGCCTGATTCTCAGTCCGCCAGTCAGCCACTCCATACAAAAACACACATTGGGCTGACCACGCGGTCCGAGTTATCCCGTCAGTTGGCAACCTTCCAAGCCACGGCTTTTAGCGCACCTTGATAGTTTCAAGCGCGTCAGATTGTTTATAGTGAGGAATATGCGCTGAGCTGTCGACCTCACTCTTTCCCCCACCCCCACAGTCAAACTACTGTCCGAGCCGGTCAGTTGCCTGATGTGGGAGTGGGCGCATTGGCTGACGGATCGGCGTACCCATCGTCGCGCGCCACAGCACGACCCGGCCCCCATAACGCACATACCAGGATTCACAAACTCAGAGGATATGGAGCAGCCATCGCCGTCTGACTCCCAGTCTACTGGTCTGCCACTCGACATACACAGCACATACACTGAGCCGACGGCGTGGTCTGGTGGAAGCGTTAGATTGGCAGACATTCCAGCCACGGTTTCTAGGAAACCGTGATATACTCTGGTAATCCGTGTGGACCAAATTCCTCTGCAGTTTAAAGGGATGACCCCGCAGATGTTCCGTCTCAGCCAATTGGAAGAAGTAAGCAAATTCTAGGGCACACTTCCTGCTTCTGATAACCAGTAGGTTTGGATGAGTTAACCGCGTAGTTGCTTGTAATTGAGAGGAAACAAATCAAGTTCAACTTGTCTGGTTTCGTAAGGCAGATAACTAAGATTCTTGACCATCTTTGTAGCCCTCGCCTGTACTCGTTCGAGCTGTAGTTAATCCTTCTTAAACCACGGACGCCAGGCCTGGACGGCATATTCCAAGTGGGATCGAACAAATGCTCCGTAGTTTTTTTCGGAATATTTCCTTTATCAATCTGCAAAAATCCACGTCTGAGCGCAAATAAAACTTGTGTTGCGCGTTAAGCTGCCTTTACACACTGTGAAGATGTTCTGAGTGAGGAGTTTATTATAACACCGAGGTCCTTCTGTTCCACAACAATCGAAAGGGACTGCCCATTGAGAAGGTTTTGGTAGGAATCATCCACCTTACTGATCTTTCTGGTACGAAGTCTTAGGACCACAAACTTCCCAATGTTAAAATTTAAGAGCCAACGAGCAGACCAGCTGCTAAGATGGTTGAGACTCTCTTGAAGTGCGTGCCTATCGGCATCAGATCTGATGACCCTCCACAATTTAACATCGTCTGCAAACATGACGGCGCTGCAACCCAGGTCTTCAACGCAGTCGTTGATATAGACAAAGAAGAGAAATGGTTCTAAGACGGAGCCTTGGTGGGACACCACTTAGAACCGGAGTAGGTGTTGACTTCGAGGAATCGATGCACACAGTTTGAAATCTTGCTGTAAGAAAATTTGCAATCCATGTCAGCAGCATTCCTCTTATTCCAATTTCAGATAATTTAAAGATTAGGCGTTTGTGTGGGACACTAACAAACACCTTCGTGAAATCAGTGTAGATGACATCAACTCTACCAAGTTCATCTAATGGGCGAGTCCACTGCTCTGTTGAGAGCAATAAACTGGAAAGACAAGAGTGATTCTGTCTGTAGCCATGCTGGAGCTCTGAGAGCAATCGGTTTCCCTCAAGGAACTTCATGGTCGCCTTCTTAATTATCGATTCCATTATTTTACAGCAAATGGAGGATAGGCTGACAGGCTGATAATTGTTGACATAAGATCAAGCCCCACTCTTGTATATGGGTTATATATTTGCTGCCTTCCATTCGGATGGCAGTTTCCAAGATAAAAAGGACGAATTAAATATAAGCGCTAGTGGTTTGGAGAGTTCGCCGGCCAGTTTTTTCAAGAACTTAGCCGGTAAATCGTCCGGACCAGATGACTTCGCTTCTTTCAGATTTCGCAGTTCTCGTTCCACGATAGGGTCTGGGAAGAGTATATATTCAAGCACTGGATTGGCATCTATAACACTACTGTTGTCGTTTTCAAGCTGAAGTTCTGGTTCTTTAGTGAATACCGAGGCAAAGAACCGACCCAAGAGCTCAGCGTTCTCGCAACTTTCAACGATTTCAACACCATTGCCATCCATAATTACTGCAGGATAATGTATATTATTTATTGCCAATTTACAGGCAAGGTCAAAAGAGATATGAAGTAGGGGATCGAGCTGACAGTGAACAAAACTCCTGATCGTTCTGTCTAGTGCTTTCAGGAGAAAAAAACGGCAACTGGTTAAATGATTAGCATTTGAAACAGGGAAGGGCTGACACAGATGCACGGTGTAATCATTCTCCCCTTAGTGTTAATTCGGTATTCTGCTCCAAATAAAGGTGTATTGGCGAACGGTTGCTCGCTGTAGGCTGCGCACCTAGCACATAACGGGTTGTAGAGGCAGCACCGTTGCCCTCAGCACGATGCCTGGCACAGTGTTCAGAGTCCACGAATGCCATCAGAGCAGAAGAGAATTTCCGCCGAATCAGCACCCAAAATTCGTGAAAGGAGTCCTGAATGTAGTAACAGCCCTCTTAAACTATAGATAGCTTTGGTGAATTTGGATACTTCTGGGTAGCATTTTCCAGATTGCTATGAAGTATACTGGGAAAATGGCGATATCTAACTATGCGTGCCAGAGGAAGAAATAAAAAGACACCTCGATTTCCGGTGCGCCGGGAGTGGTTGAACTGCCGTAGAGTAGTAAATGGATTAAAGGTAGGACTTTTTAAACGCATTCAGCTTAGGAGAGATTCCCCATCGCTGATGGTGGTGGTGGTGGTGGAGGTAGTGAAGGCGAAGGCGGTGGTGGTTGCGGTGGTGGGGGTAGCAGGTGATGAGGAGATGGATGTGGTCTCTATGATGGTGGGAATAATGGAATTGATTCCAGGAGTGAGGGTGGGAGAGTCAGAAGGAGGGTTGGCCGAATTTTACATAGAAATTGGAATTGTCGGATTGTTGGTGCATTGCGTCCGAAGATGTCCAACCAGACCGATTCGCGCGCGGAAGATTCGTTGACAGTGCAGGCATGTTGGCAGGGCCTGGGCATTGGCGGTGTTGGTCCGGGGCGCTTGTGACTTTCGTGCCGCTCTTTTGGCCTTGGCGGCGGCGATCCGGTTGGCCTCATAGATTGCTGAACCAGTCTTCACTGATCTCCTCCATGCCGGTCTATCCTGGGCGAGGTCCTACTAGGTCGCCGAGTTGATTTGCAGTTGCTACAGCGATTTCTTCAAAGTGTCCTTGTAGCTTCATTTTTGACCACCCTGCCGGCGAGAACCCGTAGCGACATCTCCGTAGAAAAGTCGTTTGGGTAGTCGCTCGTCGTCCATTCTTACCAGGTGGCCGCTCCATCGCAGTTGCACTTGCCTCAGCATGGCATGGATGCTGAGGATTCCGGTCTGCTCCAGGACTTCCGTGTCCGGGATCCTGTTTTGCCATCTCAGCTTCAGTATTCTGCGGAGGCAGCTGAGATGAAAGTGATTCAGCTTCCTGGCTTGGTTCGAGTAGACGGTCCAGGTTTCCGCTCCGTAAAGGAGTGTCGTCAAGACGACGGCCTTGTACATCTTCAGTTTGGTGTTCAGGTGAATACCGTGGCGATTCCACATGGAGGCTTGCAGCCGGCCGAAGGCCTGTCTAGCTTTGGAGATCCGTTGGGCAACCTCGTCATTGATTCTCGTGTTGCGGGACATCGTACTTCCTAGATAAGCGAAGGTCTCCACGTTTTTGAGTTGAGCACCGTTGACATTGATTCGAGGAGCATTGTATTCCGTGCTGGGTGGCGGCTGGTGCATGACAACCGTTTTGGCTGTACTGATTGTTAATCCGAAATCGGTGCAGCCTTCGGCGAAGAGGTCCATGCTCCTTTGCATGTCCTCCTCCGTCACGGTGTTAAGGGCGCAGTCGTCCGCGAAGAGCAAGTCATGGACGGTAGTCGTAGACACGCGCGTTGGAGCATCCATACGCCGACTGTTGAGAAGGTGCCCGTCAGATCTGTACGCGATGCGGATACCAGGCTTCTCATCACGGTAGGCGTCCATCAGCATAGCCGAGAACATGAGACTGAAGAAGGTGGGGGCCAGTACGAAGCCCTGCTTCACTCCGTTGGTCACTGCGAATGCTTCGGATACCGTCCCGTTGTCAGTGACGCGCGCCGTCATCTGTCGTGAAGCTGACGTACCATATGTGTGAACCGTTCAGGACAGCCGAATTTCTGCATGATTTTCCACAGCCCGTCGTAATTCACCGTGTCAAAGTCTTTCGTCAGGTCCACAAATGTAGTGTAGAGGTGAGTCCGCATCTCTTGGCACTTCTCGTGCAGCTGGTGAGCCGCGAAGATCATATCGATTGTTCCTCTGTGTCGTCGGAAGCCGCATTGACTTTCTGGGAGCAGTCCTTGCTCCAGGGGAGCGTTCAAGCGGTTGAGGAGAATGCGGGTGAAGATCTTTCCAGCGATGTTCAGTAGCGAAATTCCTCGGTGGTTGTCGCAAAGTTGGCGGTTTCCTTTCTTCTTGTATAGGTGGGCAATGGTGGCGTCTTTGAAATCCTGAGGGACTTGTTCTTGGTGCCACATCTCCTGGAAGAGCACTGTGAGTCGATTCATCAGCTGGTGTCCACCATGCTTGTAAATCTCAGCAGGGATCTTGTCCGAGCCAGGTGCTTTCCCGCTGGAGAGTTGCTGCACTGCTCTGATGGTTTCTTGGAGAGAGGGCGGGAGATCAAGGTTGGCGTTGATTTCCACTTCAGGCAGGCGATCGATGGCGGCATCGGAGATGGTGGAGGGCTGGTTGAGAACGCTTTGAAAGTGCTCTGCCCAAAGCGTCAGGATTTGCGTCTTGTCAGTGAGCAGCGTCCTGCCGTCGGCACTGAGAAGAGGGGCGGCTCCTTTGACTGGAGCTCCGTAGACAGCCTTGGTTGCGGCGAAGAAGTTCTTCCATTCGTTTCGGTCCACGTACACTTGGATTTCCTCGGCTTTGCGCGTCATCCAGACATCCTGCATCTCCCGCAGCCGTTGCTGTACAAGGCGGCGACTTTGGTAGAAGGCTGTCTTGTTTGCAGCGGTAGGGCGAGCAATGTAGGCTTTGTGTTACTGGTTCTTTTCGACGAGCAGAGCGTTGATAGCTGCGTCGTTGTCATCGAACCAGTCTTGGTGCTGACGACGTGCGTGGCCGAGGACATCCAGGGCAGTGGATTGGATGGTGTCTCTCAGCTGACACCAGCGGTTCTCCACGGAGATGTCCGCATCGGCGACTGGAAGGTTGGCTAGACGGTTGGCCAGTTCGTTGCTGAAATGTAGATGGTGAGCAGGCACATTCAACAAAACTGTATTCAATTTACCTTGTGGTCGCTTATCTTGGGGTCTCCTGCGGGATTGCAGACGGAGCCTCATCTTGGAGATGACGAGGCGGTGATCCGTCCATTCATTGGCATCGGGGATCGCCTTTGTAACCAACACGTCCTTTTTATCTCGCCTCCGGGCGTGAACATAGTCCAAGAGGTGCCAGTGTCTCGATCGAGGATGTACCCAGGTCGCTTTTTTTCCGCTTTGGGAGGCGGAAGAAGGTGTTGGTCAGAATAAGACGGTGTTCAGCACAGGTTCATAGGAGAAGAAGACCGTTGCCATTGAAGCCAGCGAGACCATGGGGACCCAGCACTCCTCTCCACGAGTTACGATCTGCGCCGACGCGGGCGTTAAAGTCACCAAGGAAAATTAACTTATCCGCCTTCGGCAAAGTCGCCAAGAGGGAGTTAAGATCGTCGTAGAATTTGTCCTTCGCCGTATCAGAGCTCGTCATTGGGGGAGCGTAGGCACTGATGATGGTGGCGAATTTGTTTCCCCAAAGAGGCAGGCGGAGGCTCATAAGACGATCATTGATACCCTGCGGCAGACCGGGCAGACGTCCCACGATGCCGTTCCAAATGGCAAAGGCAACACCAGCGTCGCGTCGCTCTGCCTTTGGTCGGCCGCTCCAGAAGAAGGTGTAGCCGGCACCCACCTCCTCCAGCTGACCCTCTTCAGAGAATCGCGTCTCGCTGAGAGCAGCAATGTCAACCTTGTAGCGCACCAGTTCCCGAGTGACTAGCGCCGTCCTCAGTTCTGGCCGGTTGCTCCTAAGATTGTCTAAAAGGGAACGAACATTCCAGACTGCTAGTGTGAGCGGACTCACCCGAGCAGCCCGGAGGTACCCCGAAGGGTACGGACGGGGGGATTGGGCGAGGAGTTGTTGTTGATATTGTTTGATATTGCAGTCTGCTAGCCACGGTCTGCTGCAGCTGTCGTGAGACCCAGCATTTGTTTAGAACACCTTTTCTAGCCCCCTCCCCCGCGAGGGGTAAGCAATGCTATCCCTAAATAGGGCTGCTTAGTCACCCAGGCGGCTACCGAACTCCACTATGGGTCATGATTTGGGTAAGTGAGAGAACGACCGATTCGCCTGGGCCGCCTACATGATTGCATGTCGCCCCTCGCCGCAGGACTCTTTCGACCGTGGGGAAGGAGGGAAGAGTGAGGATAGAGGGAGAAGAGGATGGGTAGAAGCAAGAGTAAGGAGAGAAGGATAGAGGGGGGGAGGGGGGGTGGGAAGACGAGTGGAGGAAGGGCAGGGAGGACGGGAGAGGACAAGAACAGGGAGAAAGGAGCAGACGAACCGGGTGTGAAGACAAACACAACACAGGAGACCTTCACCTGGTTTAGCCCGCCGGTAGTGGCGGTTGCCGGGGTGTGGCCGCTGGGAAGAACCAGCTTCAAAAAGCCACAGCTGAGAGCTGGGTACCAGTTAGAGACGGCCGCAGGAGCATTCACCACCTGTACGAGACAAATGGAGCGACCAAATGCTATCTGTGTAGTGCTGCCCCTAACTAGTACCCCCTACACCACACACATCAACACACACACGACAGTTCGACCGTCGTAGTCCGACGATGTCCACCGTATGCTCATGGGAAAGTTGAGCAGGGACGGTGACTTGCGCGTGATTTAGTTTAAAGTGATAGTAGACTTGCGCTGCATCTATCGCACACTCTCCTCCTCCCCCCACCTGAGCCCGGTGTCAAGACAGAGTCAAGAAGACCGGAGATGGGAGAGGGCGCAGGTGGATGGCGTGACCGGAGCCGCCCTGGGCGTGCCACCACATCTGGCTCGGATCCCACGGAGTGGGAGTCCCACAAAGGCCACAATAAGAAGAAGCCATTGCAACCTGACTCAGCCCTGAAACTCAGACTAGAGTACTCACAGGCAGTCGCATAGCGACGTGTAGCATATTTTGATAATGTGGAACCGACAAAGACAAGGGAGACCGGAATGGCCATTTCTGGCGTATTTGCCGTCATCAGGCAGTCATATCCAATCTCAAGTGTAGAACGCCTGGGATTCGAACCCGCGAAATTTTGTATTTGAGTCGAACGCTCTACCATTGAGCCACGGGCTCGTTGTTTTGTCGGTTGTTAACGGGAATATGATAATAGTCTGGGGCTCACCAATCTGCTTAAGGAATATGTAGGTTTCGTTGTGCCCTGGAGGTCAGACTAGAGCGCTCGCAGGCGGTCGCATAGCGACGCGTAGCCCTGTGCTGTGATTGTCTCGAAAGCACGCCAAACCACTGGGTTTATTCTCAGAAATTTTAAAACTGTCAATATTAGGACCAGCTTTTATAAAATGAATGCTCAGTGGTGTCGCACATGGCGCCTTTCGCTTTTTGGCACAAGTTCTCTGTTATGGTTATTGGCGACAGCCATCAACTCCCCTCTAATCATAGACTGTCACGACATAAATGAGCCCGTAGTTATAAAGGATCTGGGCATTTCATATTCTAGAAGTCTTAATCTTTCAGAGCCCTGTGTCCTGATTGTTTTGAAAGCACGCCAAACTACTGGGTTTATTCTTTGAAATTTTAAAACCGTCAATATTAGAATCAGCCTCTATCAAATGTATGTCAGATCTAGTCTGGAATACTGCTCGTTTCTATTTAGCCTTCTGCACGCTAAGGAACAAAAGAAGACAGAAGCAGTCCAGAACTTCTTTACAAAAAGTGTTTTCTCTTCAGAACACCGCAACCTGTACTACCAACAACACTGTGAGCTTACAAGCCTCGACCCATCGTGGCTACGCAGATTAGAGAAGGGACTATTTTTACTAGATAAACGTTTCAACAGTTGTACCTTAAACGCCCTGACATGTCGGAGGCAGCTCGATCACTCTCGTCGCCGCAGTCATTGAGATGTAATTTAATTTTTTCCTTTGGCACGCAATGTTAGATACCGTCATTTTTTCGGTGAACGCTATAGCAATCTGGAATAAGCTACCAAGAACTGTCAAAATTCAGCAAAGCTAATTCTTGTTAGCGGACCTGTCACTAGTTTTCTACATTCAGGACACCTTCCAACAATTACACCGTGCATTTGTGTCAGCCCTTCCCTGTTTCAAATGCTAATAATTTAACCAGCTGCAGTTTT
>WEDG01006796.1:0-41631 GCA_017591395.1 Schistocephalus solidus | reverse complement strand
GTGAAGATTCAGCTGGAATCGAAATTCCTGTCGATCCGGAGGGCCGTGGGCTTGCTTTAGCTACAGGACAAACCTCTGAGATAACTTTTGGTATTGAAGGTGTAGACCAAAGGCTTCTTGTTTGCTAATGAGGGTGAAACCCGACGTTCCATTGGGGTTTTATCCTACAGATAAACAACCTGTTTTCAAATATTGAGCTGAGTGCTCATGCCTAGAGAAAATAAGGTCAACTTCAATCGCTGAAAAAGTTTGACCAGAATAGGAGGGTTTTTACTACGGGAAGATAACCTTTAGCTTCAGCGACTTTAAAGTTAAAGCCGCACGAGTAAAGTGAAATGCAACGTCCAGGGGGATTTTTACTCTTGGGAACGTTTTTAAAAAGAAAATTGAAACTTCTCTTATGTCGGTCAAGTGACTCAGTACTGACCATGTTTATAAAGGCTCTAGTTTTTACGCATTGTTGAGAAGTGAGTGAAGACAACTTTCCCTCAAAAAAATGGTACCAAGGATCGTGAAGAGAGAACCATATTTGAGACATAAAGGTATTAAAGTTTTCCAGGGCGTCAAGGTTTAATTTCTTCATGCTTAAGGTGGGTTGTTCTAGTGGAAGTTTTACGCGAAGAGGATGTTTGCGTCTAAGTACTGACTGGGGGTTTCATATTGGTTTTAAAAATATAAAGTACTTTTTCAAATCAATAATACGAAGGAAAAATTGTTACTAGTAACGTTTTTGTGGAATAAAAAGATTTAATATTTTAAGCAAGTCACTGCAAGCAAATATCTGCTAGGGTAACGAGTTTAAACTGAAAAAATATAATTAGCGAAGAGGCTATGCAGGATGAAAAATTATATCAACTGGTATACCAGTTACTACAAATTATTCTTCGCTGGAGATAAGGTAAACTTACAAATTTTCAACTTTATTTCTAGAATTAGCCTTTAGATTCCGTCGTTTTGACGTAAATCTGCGAGAACTTTAATGAGGCTATGTAGGGTGAAAAAGTTTAAAAACTCTATATTTCTCCCTTTTGCAATTGCAATAACTGTAGGTATGTGCAGCTGACGATGAGGTAGAAATACAATTAATTGTCGATAATTAAGCTAATATTTTCTACAGGAAACGTAGAAATCAGTTGAAAATTTGAGAATTCACTTATCTTCAAATTTGAACCAACCGCCGTTGACCTTGTTCCTTGTTCGAGCCTTTTTGGATTTCGATGAAGATCTTTTTGCTAAGACCTTTGGAACATTCATTAGGCCACATTTGGAATATGCTATGCACGCCTGGAAACCCTGGACAGTTCAAGATCAGAACTGCCTCGAAAGAGTCCAGAGGAAAGCCACCAAAATGGTTAGAAGTCAAAGCTCCTTGCCATATCCAACCCGCTTAATGAATCTTAATCTGTTCCCTTTGAGTTATAGGCAAATGCGTGGTGATCTTCTGCAGACATTCCGCATTGTGAAGGGATTGGATTGTTGCCTGGAATTCTCGGACTTCTTTGAATTTGCCACCACGACCCATCTCCGAGGTCACCCATTGAAACTGCGTGTCCAGCAGGCGAGACTGGATGTGCGCAAGTTCTCCTTCTCTGTCAGAGTGGTTAAACCATGGAATGCCCTCCCTGAAGACGTTGTGATGTCACCATCGCTGGAAAGCTTTAAAAGGAACCTTGACAGTTTTATGTTCCGCAACGAGCCTGAGCGATGAGGCATTTATCTTAACCCTCGAGAGTCGTGCACCACTTGTCAAATTTTATGACCGCCTTTTGTACCTTTGCAACCCACACGGTTTCTCTGTATACCGCACTTAATTTTACGTTACAAATAGGGTACTCAAAGGCCCATGCCTATTTCCCTCAATAAATTGAATTGAATTGAATTGAATTGAATTGAATTGAATCAATAACAGACTAGTCTTGACTCTAACCATTCTTGCCTGATACATTTATCCCCATTCTGTAAAACTGTTTTAACTTCAAATTTTGCTATTTCTGAACCTTGGAAAACATGTTTTTTTCTACTTCAAACAAACTCTTAATTTCAAACACTGCTTTTTAAGCAAACAAACAAACCAAATCAAAAGTGGTTAATGAAAAGAGGAGTTTGTTTTAGGTTTTTTCCTGTGTTCTAAGGATTTGACGGCGCCCAAGCAGTGCAAAATCAATAAACCTATTTATTTATTTGAGACCTTCCCATTTGATCTAGATGTTACGTCATTCTCTGGTAATTAGTGCTTCGCATCCACTATCCTGTCACCTCAGCAAAAGATGATTCTCGGATGTATTTATAACCCACCTAATTCATCATCCGATAGTGATACTTAACTATGTGAAAATGTTTCAATTGGTTTCGGAGTCCAATTTTAACATTCAAGTAAATCAGCGATCGACGGTCTCTGAAAAGTCGAAAAACAGTAATCGTAAGGTTTCTTTACTGCCACGGACGAGCGACAGCAGCATGCTTTTTACATGTCCATCGAACAACAATGAAGCAGGGGCATGGTAGCCAAAGTAATGGCGGAAAAGTGGCCTACGACTTATCGACGAGACCTGGATGCCATAAACCAAAATTCAGGTTTTCCGGGTGCTATTCGTGCAAACGCATTGTCTAACCTCTTGACAATGACCGCTATCAGAATTTTTACAGCACTTATATTTTTGTCTTCTAATTTTACATAGACCTGCAAGGATTTTTTTCCCGAATTTTGTTAAATAACGTTGTTTCTGATTTTTGCCATGTTTTTACAGTCCTGCAGAGGTTGTATATAAAAATTCATTGTTTATATAATTTACACAAAGATGTACGACTGTTTGGAGTGCTGAATAATTTTTCCGTATTTCCATTTGAGTCTTTTTTAACAGCCGTTCTCAATAAAATAAACAGATCAACTAACGTAACAAAAAAGGTGTACGGGCACTTTTCTGAAAGATGCCTACCTGAGTTGCCAACATGCCCAATGCTGTTGGACGGTGTTTAGGGTGTACCACTGTCTTTACGGTTATCCGGCAGCTTCTCTGCCATCTTCCAAGATTATTACGTTGTAAAGACTGCAGCGCCCCATAACGTAGTACTGATGGGTAACAGACCGTGCGTACTGACATTGGTGTCGGCTGCTCGCATAGAGTACCGTCTGTGTTTTGACAGCCGTGACTTTTCTACGACATCTATTTCTTCTTCCAACCTTTTCATGTTTAAAGCCTCGGATTTGGCAAAGAGTCCTTTGACTGCAACGCTTTCTGACATTGCCTGTAAATAAGTCCTTGACGGTCATTTTATTCTCATTTACCTGTTGAACATGTACCAAAAACAGTGACGTTTTTTCATAATTTTTACACTTTATTTCAACGTTTTCTGTAAACGAGTTTTGGAAAATTTACTCCATTTGCCCTAACTTCATTTCTTGTATCTGTTTCTCGTGGGGTGTACCAAACTGTTCTGCGTCGGGGAGTTCATGAATGACAAAACCGTGGCCGCTGTGGCCAAGGCATGGCTTGTGGGTGAGAACTGTATGATGTGGCCCGAAAATGAAAAGCAGCGTGATTATCTGCTGCAAAATAACCTTCAACCACCTGCTAGCACCAAAGTGTACCCAAGGAGTGTCCTGAAGGACAACATGACACTCGCCAAGACTGAATTGAGGAATGACCTCTCCAGCTCTGAGTATACTGAATGAGGCAGGGGCTTTAGAAGGAAGTAAATTTCCAATGCTCTTCGTATATCCATCTCGATAAGCTGCAGCTCAATTTGGAATCCGAAGATTAGGCCTAGGAATAATGTGAACATGCCGTGCAGATAATTGCCGTAGAGTACACTGACTCGATCCACCTCACCTCCCAAATATCAGTAAGCATGTGTTACTCGTTTGTACCCCAGACTCCTAACTGAAAGGTCTCCCAATGTCCATTCAAAATGCTTAAACGAAGTACGAAAAGAAATTGCTTAGTTCCGTAGGACTGTTCTTAATATTGTTTAAATTCACTTAGTAAAAAGTTGATTACCATGCAGAGCAACATGCTCTTAACATGGCACAACTCTATGCCAACATGAACGAAATACTCAAGAAAGTGTGGGCCACGGCCGTCCCTGCATAGGATAGGCAGTCTATCTTCCGTCTGTCACTGTATACAGACGAGGTCTATGCCGACTTCATTGCACGAATTAGTAGTGAAGTTAAGTATGCTATTGAGGCAGTTTGTACATATATATTTCAAAATGTCACTGGGGAATTACAGATAGAACGGCTGTCTGTTATTGGAGGACGAAATGACAGAGAGTTCGCTCGAAACTTCCTGACTGTTTTAATAGGACCGCCGCTGTGCCTCAGCTTCTGCTGTGGCGGATTAACTGGGAAGTGGTAATTTGTTGGCTGTCCCTTGTATGCCGTTTTCACTGCTAGGTCAAACCTTTCCTTGACGTGTGCAGACGCCATTCGCCAAAACGCCATCTACAGAAAGTGTTCAGTGGATGGTGGTCACAGAACTGCATTTGACTGGTTCCATGAGGTGAGAGACATGTACGGTAGGAGAAACAAACGCCGAGAGGCAGCTGAGAAGGTAAAACTAGTACATTTAATTAATCTAGTATATATACTCATATTCCGGTAGGTTCCACCAGTGGCGTGAATTTCCCAACAGTGTCTGCGTCCGACGACACGGTAATTATTTTATTTTATTTTATTTATTATTTTATTATGCCTACGTCTTTACAGTTAAAGGATTTCAAGTTGAAAGATTTTCATGATATGTGATCCAAGACCAAGCGATGAGCCATTGGGGGTGATTTTATTCATCTGGTAACTTGTACGGTTACAATGACAACAGGTAGTGTTTGTAACGACACGTAAACCGCAAATCATATATTCTGGGCACACAGAGTCACAGTATGCTATTAAATCCTGACTTGGGTACTTGTGATTGGGGAACTTGGCTACTGAAGTAGTATGAACTTGAATATTGACTTGGGTGTTGGTGATTTTTAACCCTATTCATTATGTACATCTTATATCTTATTGCTTGCTATCCAT
The DNA here is from genome assembly GCA_017591395.1 of Schistocephalus solidus. Classification (NCBI taxonomy): domain Eukaryota; kingdom Metazoa; phylum Platyhelminthes; class Cestoda; order Diphyllobothriidea; family Diphyllobothriidae; genus Schistocephalus; species Schistocephalus solidus. The sequence continues at coordinate 36,608 of WEDG01006796.1, read as the reverse complement.
TACTTATTCCCACTATTTATGACACTAGGATGCTTCGCTAACCAATTGATTTCTTTTATCGTAGGAACCAGCTTTGGACGATGGGAGCAAGTTCAACACACCATAACAAACATTTCCTACGCCCGCATATATGTTTTGCCTTTTTTAGAGTAATAAAACTGTGCGTCCACATTCATTTGCACATTATTTCCTACGTCATGAGCGAGTGGGTACAGCGTAGGTATGACCTGAATAGATCCATATGGAAGAGCTATTAACTTTGTAATCTTGGGCCGTTAAAAGTGTCACAATTAGAGGTGCATCAACAGTGGCCGCTTCCAGGGAATGCAATGTGGACTGAGCGTTCGATAACCAGGAAAGGGGATGGGACAATGAGGAAATAATGGCATCCTGCTGTGCATTTTTGCCAGTGAGGGGCCTTCGGGGTCACACCGTGAACTTTTCCCCTCCTGGCCACGCCGTATGACTCCCAACCACCGCCCTGAAATTCCTCTCTGACCAAGGGAACAGAGCGTTACAGGCAAGGCTTGTGCTGGTAGGGACTCCATATAAGTGAATAAGTGCAAACGCAGCAAATACCACTGTATCTGTCGATTGCATCATTCGAACCTTAACCTTGGACTTTACGAGGGTCGAGCCGGTTATCTTGTGTGCAGTACCCCTGAACCCCCTAGAAAGAAATTATCCAAACTTCAGATGCTTTGTGGGCATGAAGCTGAAACTGAGATCCATGTCTTTTGATAAAAAAATTCAATTAGGTGCAAACGCCGTGTGGCTAATTCTTGCTCAACTGCGAAGTGTAGAATAACCTGAACAGCAAGGGTCGCTCTAAACCGTAGTCTGGAAGCGAGCGGCAGATGCCTGCAGAATGCTTGATAAGGCAAACTTTATTTTCTCAATCTTCCTGCACAGACAGGCATTAACAGTTGATCAGGCATCTTCTTTGTTGGAGTTATGATTCAGACGCAATCCCTAAGAAACCGCTCATGAAGGAATCCTGAAAAACATTTTAGAACCAGGCAAAAAAGAATATATGACATCAGGCAACTTTCGATTTCATACATATATGTATATATATGAAAATTAACAAAAATAAGGGCACGAGCATGTTATGAACCTGTTAGTAAGCTTTTACTAGACTGAAATTTGACTAGCAAGTTTGAAATAAAAGGGCAAACCTGGTGCGAATGGTTTCCGCTCAGTCGTCGCTGGCGGGACTGAGAGTTACGGTTGACGCTAAGGATGTAAACTTTCCTCCTTTGGAAGCATCAGGCATATGTCCTGATCCTAAAATACACTGTGACTGTCAGGTAAGCGTTTGCGATTTTCCGCACTCTACCCGTGTACAGCTGTTCACGGGTATGTACCCGTGAATCCATGTGGATTCAATTATATCTATAGTGGTTATGTACGCGATGTTTTTATGCGACCAGTGTTATATTTTTTGCACTTTGATCTTACGTTCAAAAGTCCTTTTAACCAAAATACAAGTTTAACGTTTTAACTATGCAATTTTACTGTTCTTGCCATCATCTCTGATGTCATTGGATCAGCCTTTCAGAGCTCTATACAGGTTTGTATATCCCTGAACTAGCAGCCCAGATTTTCGGGCTTGTGTATGGCTAGAGATCTGTTTAACCAATTGAGCACCGCTTGCGCCAATCACGCTTGATGACTGCTGAATATATTTTGTCTACAGGACTACTGATAAGGCCACCAAACTGGCCATTGACTAACCGGAGGGGCTAGACCTGAGCGATTGTGATGTGATCAAGGATGCTCACCAGGTTTTCATTAAATCCTGAAAGCGCGTGTTTGGTTTTCATTTTGTCTTTATTTTTAATTTAATCAAAAGCTATTTTATTGCGCTTCACCACTCCTTTCTCTTAGATTTGAGCAAGTTTTCGTGTATATTATTGTTAAGTTTTACTTTACATCTTACAGATATAAGAGGACGAGAAACAGGGGTTTCTACCCTGACTACTAGTGTGGTCTGATGATTTAATAACACCTACATCCGCATCACATGGCATGCATTTTCCGATAAGTAACCCAACTTCTAGTCTTTCTCTTTTATAGCTCATTAGCCGAGCAGTATCTTGAACCGATGGTTTGTGATTCATTCGAATAAAAATATGCCCTAACTGTCAGTAAGATAATTGTTTACCTCTGTATGCGCTGATACAGAACATTGTATATATGCATGATAATCACTTGCAGCTGAAGTCTTGCTTACCCTCTCCCTGTTCTGGAGATAGGAAATGTCACTATACACTAAAGACACTCAACGTTTCTTCATCGGATGCACTAAAATCACTGACCTCTTTTTCCAAAGGAGGCCATGGTACCGAATTCGAAAGTTTTTTCTTGTCACGTCGTACTTTGTGCTGACTGAAATCTTCCTAATCTAGGTTGTCGAGAGTCGGTTTACAGTAAATTTCATGAATACTCCGTCCTAACTCGAGGTATTTTCAATAAGCCCATTAATGAGACTTGAGTTAACTGTCGGGTCTATTATCAATCATTTTTACTATCACCCCGCGACCCACTCTTGAGCTTGTGTATTTAACTGCAGTTTTTTGTATCTTAACCATCGCCTTTAATTTAGATCTAGCTCATTGTCATTTTGTCCATTAACTTGCAACCAATAATACAACCTCTGCCTCCAACATCTTCCCTTATAGAGCCTAGGGACCAAGAAGTGATCCTGAGGAATCACCAGCTTATCATGGTTGTAATTAATATTTAATTTTTATCAGTGTATTTGATCCATTACAATGTAGACTGATAATTTTCGTCGCGGTACACATTCCACCTTTAGGCAACTACACGCGCGTTGCGTCATGACCAGTCAACGGGTCAAGTACCATTACCCAGTATCGCTTTAATGGTGTTGTTCCCATGATGCCTCAAATATTAAGTACTCCGTGCCTTTCTGCTTTTTATTTTGCTTTCTCCTGCATCCTTTTCCTACTTCCCGCTGCAATTGGTTACAGCCTGTTCAATTATCTGCATGTTCTTGTATCTGGCATCTGACTTAGTATGTGCCGAAACAAACCCAGGTCTTCATGAGAGTCTGGATGATCATTAGATTAACTTTGAGTCGCATGTATCCCGTCGCAGTATTTAAATATACTTCATTCCGGATTAGATAGTGTAGTAGAATGTTTACTCTTCTATCAAAAATGCGCCAAGATTTCATATAGCGCTCATAACGTTGCCAAAATTTCGTCAAAATTCGTCCTATTGCCCACAAACTTTATAGGTGGTCTCCTTGCCGTACACTTTAAACACAGACGTTTTCCACGTAACTTAATACACTTCTATTCCTTGGCAATTACACAACTTGTCTTGATATCACTGCTACGAGTTTCACTGTCTCCGTTTGGACTTTTTGCAAGGCTCATGTAAATGTCAAGTTGATCATAGCGCAAGTAGTCTTCACAAAGGAAGATGTTTTCCCCAGTTTTGCTTTCTCTGGTACCATTCACTCTTCAGTTAGGGGCCTAAGTAAGCACGAATTACTGTTCGTGCTGCAACTTTCTAGGGACCAACGCGTCCTAGCTGCCATTAGTGCGCCAAATTTCAAGGAACATTATGAAACGAGACGAGCAGATACGATGCCACATGAATGGACATTGAAAAATCTCATAATTACATACTCCTTTAAAACCGAAAGATATCCTTCCTATAAGTATACAATTGGAGGATGTGACTTGCTACCGAGTGAGTACAAGATTTCATTAAAGTATATTTGAATTAATACGAAGATCGAAATTCGATAGGATAATGTATACAGCTTAATTAGTAATTTTTACCCTGCGCGCGTTTTGCAGGCACCCCAACAATAAATTCATTAGAAAGCTGGCGTCCTGGCTGGACTGAAATGTATTGGGATTATGACGGACGATAATCAATGTTTACAATCTCACCTTCCCAATCATCAACACATTTCACAATTTTGGTTACTATTTAATGAAATGGATCACTGATTGTATCCGCGTTGCGGTGACATTTATGATAACTGGGACAGACAACGTCGCATTCAAGCTAACCCAGAAAACAACAAAGCATTCATGTCTTTGGAATTTACCTCTTTTCGCATCTGTCACGTGTGGCTAAAAAGCACAACTGCCTTAAGTGTTATTATTTGTGCTTCCGCGTTTAATGCGGATGCCGATAAAAGTGGCTTTACGTGACTGTCTGCACGGAATTCTGTCCACTATCACATTGAAGGCGTCACAGGACATTGGGGAGCGTTCACCAGAACGCTCGAATCAACATTCTGTCACGTCCTCTGTGTTTTCTAGTATTAATATACGCGATAAGGCCGATCGACTTGTCTGCGCTGACGAGGATAGGTTCGTTGCGGCTACTACGAGATTTCAGCTTACGAAAACCACCTCCCCCGTATTAATTCAGATGGTGGGAATACAGTTGCACAGACTTACTGCCAAATGCTGCAAAGCACCCCTAAATTTTCTACCAGAACTACCTCCGTAGTATACTGAAGTGGAGGTAAAAAAAACAGGATTATAGGCACAGATGTCCTTGAATGAACTGAAACCCTAAGGATTCACTTCTTGCTGGGGCAAATTTAACTGTGTGGGAGTAGACATCTCGTAAGGATGGCTGACGAACGCATACCCAAAGGGTTCCTTTACATTGATATCGCCACGGCTGCTCTCAGACAAGAAGGACGAGAAAAACGCCAAAAGGACACCTTACAGAACTATGTAAAGTACCTGCACCTGTGAGGACCTTGTCCAGGATTGAGTAACCTGGAGAAGGGCTGTGAAGACAGGATCAGCAATCTACTAGGTGAATGGGATCGCCGCTGCTAAAGCCAAAAGAGTGGCTGGTAAGTCTTAATCGCCCCCGATTCACAACGTCAACACCTGACTCCGTTCCATATGTTCACACTGTCAACTAACGTTCAGCGTACAGATCGGTCTCGTTCGACATCCCTGGACCCAATGCAACAGCTGCCAATTGACTCCACTTGCTGCCTCCACAAACCGCAACTCCCAGGTTGACCAACAGCGCCCCGCAGTCGATCCCGAACATCTCCATCCTCTCTGCCACAGTCCCAGCTACAACGACTACCAGCTATCGAATCCCCACGACCTTCGTGAATACTCCCGATGCCCAATCGACTCTGCAGCTCCCAACGTATCCTGCCCACATTGTCAATCCACGTACACGCCACGCATTGGCCTAGTCGGTTATGCATACAGACTGGCGAACTAGTGCAAAGAGCACCAAAATCAACTCACCACACCTGCCTCGACTGCCCATGCACATTCAGTCACCGCATGGGCGTACTCGGCCACATTCACATCAATGAAAACCTGCAGTAAAACAGCACCGATCAATCAAATATCACAAAACATCTACTCACCAGCTCATGCGTGACAAAACTAGTCTCTTCCACTGCAGCCACCACAGGCACGGAGTTAGTACCTGTAACGCAAATTGGAAACGTACTCTTTGGCTCCTTCTCCGTGTAACCTTTATGGCACTCAAACATATGAGATCCGAGCTGTCCACCTCTGTGTGTGAAATCCTGGTGTGTGGCGTTCGTATGTGCGGTTCGTATGCATGGCAGGCACAGACAGGTTGTTTTTAGCTCAGTCAGCCACCCATACCTGCTACTATCTCTGAAGATGGGTTCGAGTTGGAACCCGAAACATCAGCGAATTAATTCCTTGTTCCAGCGGTTGCGTCTACCACCTCTCCCAATCTCAACATCAACAAATTAACTCGCCAATTGGCACCTGCACATCCAACCAGCCGTTCGTTTGATAAGCTTAACAAGCACGGGGGCCAGATTAGGCCGCGGCAGACGTTATTGCGAATGCGCATCCATAACAACTGTCATTCACGGGGGGTGTGGTTTCACGCTTAGTCGCAGCCTTACGGCAGCGACCTGCACCCGATCCCGCTTCAGGTTTTCTTGACACCAGATTCAAATGGGTAAGCGAAGAGAGTGTAAGGTAGGTGCATCGCAAAGTCTATTCTCATTGTTAACTCACTCACGCACAAGTCACTGTCCCTGCGTCCACTGCTCCGTGGGACACAAGATGGCCATCGTTGGAAACGACGGTCGCACTATCGGTGTCGGCGAGAAAAAATCCATCTTGATGTCAGCCAACCTTTCTCCTGTAATACATTTTTTATTTTTTTTACCTTTTTGTAGGTTAGCCAAATCGCTGCGCACTCGTGCACGTGGGTATTGCCACTGCAGGGTCTACGATTGCTTATTATCCAGGCCTGACAGGGTTTATTGCACAGCGAGCCCTCGATGAAGGCAGTTTCATTATCTGGAAATTTAAGGACCTGTGTGATAGCCCGAAGCTACTAGATAGACCCCGTCCTTCTGAAAATCAGGATATCTGACGATGCAATAAAAACAATCGTCACTTATTTTTTAATCGCACGCTTCGTTGGCTTTAGGGTGAGCCCGTTCGTGACGTCATCTCTCGTGTATCTGGCCGAGCTGGAGTCGTCGGCATAAATGTATATATGTCCGATTTGAAATGTATACTGTACCCAAACTTCTTCTGTGTTTGGAAGTGAAATGCGAACGGTCCAACGAGTTTCGACCGCCTAGCCGGCGATTGCACTGCTTTGTTATGTCAAAACGCCACAGATGCTATCTGCCAAAGTTGCATGTGCTCTAGAGGAATTTGGGGCATAACTATGTATTGGTCTAATAGATCACAGGGGTAATTTTTTCTAGTTTTCTAAGGGATCGTTTCCCTACTGGGGTTTTGGTAGCAGTAAAAGCTTATCGTCTTATTAGCAACTTATAATGATAGTGAAAGTTGCGACCTTGTACAAAGTTCTTGCCCTTTATGGTCTCTTAAGTAGATTATGCCCGGAGTTAATTTTTTTTTCGAATCCATTCACCGCAAAGCCGTGGAGATAGAACTGTGTAGGGGTATTTTCCGGACGAGCTCGAAAAGGATTCGTTGGAAATGAAATCAAATTGCATTTACGATCCATGGTTCACTGCTACGGTAGCTTTCGACATTGTCAGGACAGATTAAAGTAAAACATTTGCCTGTGTATGCGCATACGTTTGTGTCGTTTTGCTCCAATGGAAACCGGCACACCGCCAAACCTGGTTCTACACGTAGAAGTACATACAATCTTTTCAGACTTCTAAAAATAGTTTTGCTCACCATCGCGATTTTTAGGAAATTATTTTTGATGTTTCTTCAATTTTTTCGTTGCCATTGCCTTATTTTTTCCTGTTTTTAAAAGGTTAAGTTTCCAGACAGACGATTTGGGAACAATTTTCTCATAATATAAGTTAAAGGGTCCTTAAAGGTTACGGAACTCCATAAACGAAAAATATGAAGCGATGAGAGTTTTAACGTGTCAAAAAGGCAAAGCAGTACCTTTAGTGATTCTGACTGCTTTAAATAATGTTCACTTTTGCACTAGTATGTTATTACTTCAATGTGATCTCGAAAGCATTCGGATTCCTCAAGGTTGAAGCAATAACTGAACATTGTCAGCAGATTCCTTGGGATAATTTTCTCGCGAACATGAGTCGATTATGTGTCCCCCGTATTTTCAACCTACGATTCGGAGAATTTCCAGGAAACTTCTGTTTTGACGATTTGCACAAATATATTCAGGCTGCTGCAGGTCACAAAAACAAACTCGGAGAGATGTCCTCAGATTTTCTCTTTAGCGAACTGCCGCCTATCAAATCCACTACCGTGATTTCGCGTTGCTGTGTAGAAAACCATTAAAAATGGGTTTTATCGGAGCGTGGCTTTTTAATCTCAATGCATCAAGCAAATAACTGCCACAGTGAGTGAGCAGTGCTGGTGTGTTTGCCTGTGCGAAAATTGGACACTATGCAAGAAAGACAAAGTTTTTTTCATTTGCATGAGATTTTGGGAAGGCCTCCGTCTCCCTCCTTTCGACTCTGTAAAGAAAATTTATACATTCCCAGTTTAGTACCCCTTCCGTGGTTTCTCGCAGAACACAGCACCAAATCTACGTTTGCAGATTGGCACCTGTCAGATAGCCTCTTTCACGTTTAAATTCTTAATCAGATTCCTCCATTCGTGTGATAACCTAACCAGGTTTTTATTTTACCGTTAATTTCAGCCTCTCGGGTGCTTAATTAAATAATTTAAACCCTTTTCGAATTCTGTGCATATTCCCATGTTAAAATTGAAAAGTAAATTCGGCAAATACGTGTTTTTATTAATTTATCGCCGGGCCTATATAGTTACATAAATAAAGAAAATGACCTGAACATACCGCCCTCGGCATGCGAGTGGCATGAGAACGAGCATTATTAACCATAAGACCCTTACAGACCCTAACCACTATCATAGTTTCACTATTTATGTAATCGTATATGCCCGATGAAGAATTACTCACGACACATGTTTACTGAATTTTCCTTTCGAATTATTTTCTTCTGGATAAGTTTGAAACCTAACCAAAATCTGTAGGTCGAAATTATGAGCACTCAGTATCTGAGCTTTTTATCACGCCTTGTGCCTGGTGGAATGCCGAACGTGGGTTCGGTTGTCATGTAAAGCTTATCACCAAACGACTCGCGTCCTGTGGCCCGCAACCGAAATCACGTCCTTTTACCAACTGGTCTGGAACATTGCTGTAACACTGGTGCCCCTCGCTTTTTCATTTACAAAAACCAAGTATTTCACAGGATTTTGTCTCCTGACGGGTGAGTTTGCATGCGGTAAAGGAATATGCACGAGTCTGTGCATTCGCAGCGTACATTGTATCAAACAATCCTGTCAGTCGCAGACAGGGTTTGAGAGTAAAATCGAATGCCAATTCCCCTCATCGACCCATGGCACTTGCTGCGAGGACACACACACACACACCTGCTTAACTTTAAGCGTTCGGCCTTGTGCAATCATGCTTTTCTGCCCTTCCACGTCCAAGTTATTCCCGGTCACCGGCTTTGCACCATCAGATTGTAGGGTGCATCGTTGTCGCACCTACCTCTCACATAAACCTATACCAAATTCCTTGCTAGCGCCCGGGAAATGAGCGCTTATCTGTCGTAGAATTCGTTGGCTGCCAGTGTGTGTGTGTGCGATCGTGTATCCACGCCTTGCGACGGCCCGGTGACCAATCCTGCCTCCTTGCCTCCGACCCACCCAGGTTAGCGCCTGCCTTTGCGCTCGCACTGCAGGGCGGGCTTGTCATTTGGGCGTGCTGCCATCTGCGGCGCCTTACGTCACCGCTCGCGCCATTTCGAACAATCTGCCTCTCGCATCTGATGGCGAGCCGGGGCTACTCATTTGGAGGGGTCCTCTTAGTTTACTCTTGATGTCAGTGCCCTTCTAAAACCTGTCATTGTTGTGCTCTTAATTCCACTGTCTATTTTGGACCGTGTTTACCACGACTGGTTTAGTGGTTGCATAATAGTAATGGTTCAACGGATCCTTTTCCATCGTGTTGGGCATTAGGCCGCACGAAATCCAGTCACCTCGGTCGGAAATCGCAGCCTCTGGGTCTAAAAATGCATTTGAGGTCTACGTTGTTTTCAAATATACCACAGTGGTGGCCATTAAGCATCAAATTCGCATGAAATAACACTGGGGCTTTTTCCAGTCACACTGGCGTTGTAAATGTTCGAGTTATCGAAGTTGGGGAAGCGAGTAGATAAACTAGGCGCAGGTTACCCGTTATATTTCCGAAGCCTGTAGTTCTTGACGGCGAAAAAAATCTGGAGACCGAAACGTAAAAATTATCAGCCGAACGTCTACTGGCAGTGGATCTTTACTGAATTGCATAGGCCATTTCTCAATTCTATATTGAAAGATTGTTGTGTATGAAGTCTGACTGGAGTTTCAGGTTACCTTCTGCTCGGTCAAACAACGGTTATAGTACTTCTGACTGACTTGAAGGGTGTCTGCACGTGCCTGCTGAATCTAATCTTAGATTTTATCCTTGCCTGTTTGGCGAAAAATGACAGCCAAAATTGTCGTCTAGGTCTAAAGCCTGGCCGTCGACCATGAGCACAAATATTCTTTCACTCAAGTCCTGAAAAAATCCTCTTTATTTTACAACATCCAATCTTTAAGCTTACTTTGCCTCGACTCTCACCTTTTCGAAATCTCTGACGCATATAACAGTGCCGATTTAGCCGGCAAAAAAAATGCAGTAATTAGACTCGTAATCCCTCTTAAACGAAGTTATACAAACTAGGCATAACCAAGGTGACTAGCGAAAACTGAACCTGCGATTGCATCCTGTTAATCTGATTCAATCACGCGTACCCCTCGCTAATTCCAACGATTTGGTCCTCTTTCCTCGACTATGCATGTGCAGAGACCAGCAGGGTTCTGGTAGGGGGGCACGATACCTCGGACGCTGCCATCAGATTCGGGAAGCCGCCCAGCAGGGAATTAGGTCAGAATTTAGCATAAACAACATACAGGAACCAATTTTTCTTCTAGTTCATCTCACTTATCCTCACAAGGCATGCGTGTCCTTTGGAAAACTGGTTTGGAAAGCCTAAAACTACTAATGTCCCGTCTACCCTTTTCGCCTCATTTTCAGACCGAATTTTGCGAATGCCAGTCCCAACTTGGCGTTACGGCTTTAGCGGCGAAGCAAGTCTACTCGCACCTGGGTTACCCAAACGGGCGAGATGATATCTCTTCCGAGGGCTTCCGTCTGGACACTATACACGTGTGGGGTACGCAGGACCTCAGCACGTCGGATCTGCTTCAGTGGACAGCCGAATTTTCGCCAAAAAATATCGAATGGATAGACGACTTTTCGTGTAAGTTACCCTTCATTCACCTTAGACCAAAGTTTTGCCTTACGTGTTTATTTTAACGCTCCCTCTCAAATTGTAAGGGCCGCTCCCGCAAGCCTCATTTGTGAATCTTGGTCAACCGCCTTACTTGCACACAAAGTCAGATGAGAGTCAGTCGGACTTTCCTTCCCACCCGACGAATTCTTGTGTTTCCTATCGCGTTCAATGTTGGGGGGGGGGGCGATATTCGTTTTGTAGCGGTCACTGCCATACCTATGTGTAGTCGTATTGGCTTTGCCTTGAGACTGGCTTGGTAACAAGGAGTGGTTTAGATGCTGTGTAAGTCCTTTAGACCCATTTAAGAGCTGCTCTGATTACCCTACAGCCTTGTTAAATGCTGCCGTTTGAAGTTTTTGGGTACATTCTGTATCTATATGTCCGTTCGATGTGTCCCCTCTGAAGACCTTGGGTGTCGGGCCATACTAGAGTTAGCCTGAACATATGCCTAACGTGGATAGTTCGAGGAAGTGATGTCTGGTGGGTTGATTGGCCATTAGCTTAGATTATCTGGCAAACACTCTTAAACTGTCTTCACTGTGTACTAGTGGGACCCATCCTGCATGGTGATCACCTCTAACAGGTCTGTGAAGTTCCGTGACGTCGCAATGTATGACCCGGGTACCCGTTTTCAGGAAAGCAGGCAGCACCTTCAGGCCGAAGACCATCCGCTAAGATACGCGTTTGTCTTCTTTTATGGTTCTGATATTGTCGTGGACCTTCTGTTCTCTTAATTTTTGGATACACCTGACAGTTATGCTGCGACGGACTGGATCAATTATGAACTATTCCTCATTCCTGAAGATGCTTAACCCTACCTTTCGTCGCTTACGCGGCACGAGAACGAGGGCTTCAAGGTCTTCTTGTATTTTGTTTCTTGGCAGTATTGTCTGTTAGCTAGGTTACCCTATGGGGGCAAAGGCGTTCCATCGGAGTTTGAGAGAGAACTACACTTTATTTTAGACGTATGATTCCAAAATTTTCAGCAAAAAGTACTCCATTCACCGTGAATAAGGTTGGGCATAAAAACCGTATAACCGAAAGATCACAAAAGAATGGCCAAAGACTGCAACCATTGACATCGGTAAGAACCGTCCTTGAATGAGTCGCCAAATATAGATTAAATTGGACTTCTTTCAAAACAGTACTAGCGTCGTGCGCCGATCGCCTCGTTATTATATTTCCAATAAAGAATGAGATTTAAAAATCGGTAAATAATGGGTGAACTAGGCCAACTGAAGTTTACATGCGAATGAAGAGTAGAAAAAAATGGTGGTTCAATTTCAAAAGCCCGCTCAATTTTTCGTATCTGTTTTAACAGTACAATGATACTGAATTGTCAGTCGACTCCAGAACCAGCGTGTCCAAGACCCTTGTCACATTACATTTTATATTCTTCAAAAACATTTCAGGTGGTTATGGGCAAGTTTTACACCTTAGTTCGAGAATATTGTCCATATCTTCGCGCGTAGAAGAGAATTGTCAAGCGGGATGTTAAGGAGTATATCGCGATTCACAGGCGGTTTTTTTGTGGCCTAAAATTCGAGCTGTCTTCGGAAATCCAAACTGAAATTGTGTGGCCAAGTTGGTGGTCCCTGAGGTATCGTCTACGAGGTAAGATATCCGATCTACCTCCGCGACAGCTAACGTCAGATATATTCAACAGCTGATGCTGGTTGGTAAATGGACATTGTCTTCACAGTGCAAATAGCCAACCCAAAGTTTCAACAGCCAGGGCGAATAGATACAAATTTCGCCCCCTGTTCGCTTTGGTTTCGACGTCTAGTGCACAGTCGTTGCCAAAGTGTAGTTAGTTTTCTGGCCGTCGGTTTTTGTGGCGCCCTACGTATGACGGGTTTTGAATATCTTCCCCTTTGGTATTGATTCATCGCCCGTCGCATATCCTACCATGTCGTCATGAGTCTGCCCGACTATCAGCGGTGGCCATTCATCTCAACGGAATTTCACAAGTACTTTTCAGTCCGTTTCTGTTCAACAGGGGTATAGTGGAGGTTGGTCTTCACTTTTTGGATTTTTTTCCCGCAGTTCATCCATGACTTCTCAAACCACCAATTGCCGAGAGGGAGCGATTGAAGGAGAGAGCAGTTAGTTTTCTCATAAGAGTCTGTCATCAGCTACCACTGGATGGCATTTCAGACAGAACTGTTGCTGATTCTTGAGAGGCTTGCAGCTGCCTAGCGAAATCCTCAATCCTGAAGGTTTTACTAGCGAACCTAATCGTTGGGATTCTGAACCGAATTTAATGCCCCAGTTTCTATAGCCTGTTCTTCATTTATTATTACACGTGACCTTCCTGAGCTACTTTTTGATCGGAAGCACTTCGTCTGCTAGCGTTTTCTATCATCGTTAGGCTTCAAATGGGTGGATTTTAAAAACTTGCTGAGTCTCATGAGCATATGCTACCGGTGGCCTCGATATGACACAATCTCTTAAATTGTGACGGGCCTGCCCCAAACGAAAGAAGTATGTCAGATGCACAGTCTGGACAGTCAAGCTTCGCCAATTTCCCCCCGTCAACTTGTAGAGGTAGGTCTTCTATTTAATCGCATCCCACCAACCTACTCTTAGCATTCTTCCATAATAATTGGTGTTAGGAAGACCGCATGAGTATTGCACCCTCCGCAACCGAGTCTCTGGATTCTGCACTTTTTGCACCTGAGCGGTTGGGTTGTGTCTCATACACGCCGGCAGGCTGTCTGTCACGCGATGATCTCTTGGCCCAAGCTAGCGTCGGATCCAAATAGGCCGTAAAAAAACGAGCACTCAAAATCTTGCAGCGAGTTAAGTACGTTTAACTAAATGACTGCAACCCTTGCCATACTCACCGTCCGCTAACCGCTTGAGTTCATCAGCAGTACCAAGGTAAGATTTGCAAAGAAAGGCGAACACAAAATCGACCCTTTAAAAGGGAAATTGGGAAAATGCTATGCGCCGTTTGTCATGCTCTACTCTTCTGGGTCACTGGCATATTGTGTGAACCGAACATTCTACACAAGTTCATGTGTGAAAGAATTTCGCACGCCTGTAAACGTAGACCCACCGTACACACAAGCGTTCCAAAAAGGTGTAGAATATAATGATCAAGCACTTTTGCCTTGAGAAATTTTATCTCCCTATGTGGCCTCGTAGCTCAGGTGGTTGGAGCTTTGCCTGTCCCTTGCTGTCGTGGGACCGAAGCCCACCGCGGCCGCCGATTTTTTCGCAATCGGGCTAAACGAATTATTCATTCAGATCTGTCAAAACCGCCCTATTAATTCACTTCAACTTTTTGTGGTTGCCTAAACAGCGTTCACGAATTGTATAATTTATTTTATGTTTTCCTTTCAGTTTCAGATTTTTATGGCATTATTAGTTAAGACTGGCTTCTTAGTAGAGAAGTGCATGGATAAAATAGGTCAGTTCGACCGTCGTAATCCGACGATGTCCACCGTATGTATGATATTTCGGTAATTACATTTGCACTCAGCCCTGACATCGGTAACTTTATCATGTAACATTTTCCTTAGACCCTTGAACGCAGTAACGAGTGCCAGTTTGGTCTGATGATATTTTGCTCATTCGAAATCGTCCTTTAGTGTTTATCTTCTGACCTCCGCATCTGCAGGCAACATTGTTTTCGCCAATGAGAACATGGCCTTGCGCGTGTTGAATAAGCTTGCAGAACCATTCGATCGGCGCGTGGCGTTGGCTGCTATGGTCGCTGTTGCCGCCGTGATGGACAAGAAGGCGCCCCTGGCTTCTGGCGAGGATACCGAAATGGGAGAGGACGGAGAGGGCAAGACTCAGACGGGCCTTCGAGGGAGTCAGACTCATCCGCTCTCCTTTTCCACCGGCTCGCTCAAATCCATCACCGAAAACATGCCCGCCTCTGGCCGCTGGTTCAAGGCCACCACGTCGCCAGACCGCGCCTTCTCCCTCTTTTTACGTTTCGCGCACAAAAGTAGGTCTTTTGCAACATTTTGATACAGCTTGTCGTTTGTGTACTCCTTCATAACCCGCATCACACTGCGACTAGCACTCCTTTCAGTACTATAATTGCAATTACTATTGTCACTTCTGAGGATTATGATATTGGGTGTTATTATGCTTAACTCCTCTCCAATGAAACTATTAAGCTTCAGAAGGTCGTAGTACTTTACCTTCTTGCATTTCTGATGTGTCCCAGTAGTTTCATAATTTAAACTATCCACTCTTGCAAAGCGACCTTTTCACTGACGGCCTTAAAGTTGGGGCAATTTTATTCTTCCATCGTGCCTGATTTCTGTTTTACCCGTAGACGTAAAAGGCCCTCAGTGCTTCAAACCTCGAAGGAAGTTCTGCGAAATGACTGGAAGTGTTTGTTTTATTTACGAAAGAATCGAGTCTTAATTCGTACCAATAGGGCCCATATGCCTCTCCATTTCAATGGCAGTTTGGTCCTTTTAACACAAACCTTGTTTATGTCACCGGTTGGTTGTAAAACAGAAATATTGTCTGGCCTTAATTATCATGATGGGAAATGCACCGCCCAATTGGATGGGGACAATTTGATTTGTAAGTCCTAGTTTTTATTCTTGTTAAATGTATATTCGCTAGTCGAGAGCATTTTCTGTGTGGCCTTTTTAGAGATAACCGTGGCGACGGATCGCTGGCCGTCTCGTCTGTAGGCATTGCCGCCGCATGGTCCGCGGCTGCTTATCTATCAAACCTGAGAGCCTTTCTATTTCCAAGACAGCCTTCAGGGAAGTCTGTGCATGTATCTGCCTCCTATTTAGGCGCGGGATGGCTGAAAGTTAGGTTATTAAGCAAGCTCCGCCTCTCGGGTTTCTTGTTTTCGCAACGCTGATGGTCCTGGTGATTTTGATAATAACTTAAATTATTGCTCGAAGTACTACCGCTATTTTTTTGCACCTGCCTGTGTATGTGTCGTTGCGAGCTTTTCATCAGCCCAGGCATCTGTTCTGTGCCTTACCAGGCGATGTTAAATTGCCGGGTGCGGAACGTCGGAGCAACTACTACAAGCGCTACGGCAATCCCAACTATAGTGGCATGGTGGGTATCCTGTCGCGGTCCTTTCGACGGCGGGCACAAGCGCAGCACCGGCACGAGGGTGCCTCTGACTCCGGATCCGGTGATCTGCGGCGGGTGCACTACTTATTCTGTGACTGCGGCCAGGCTGGCGATCACCTCTCCTCTAGCCTGCCCCAGCTCGCTACTCCCGCCTGCTGCTGTTGCTCCACCAATGGCTCCGCAACAGCTATGGACACCAGTTTGCTGGCGCAGCCATCGCGACAGGACAGGCGAAAACTGGTCTCCTATGAAGACCTCTATGAGGACGACTTTGTCGATGATTCCGACGATCTCGCTGATCTTGCCAGAGACTTTGACGAAGGTCTCATCTCCGTGCGCAGTGACATCGGGGCCAACAGGAGCAGCCGTGTGTCCACGCGAGCCGGCAATCGACGCGAGGCAGCAGGTACATATATGCTCTTCTTTTTATACTGCCTCCTCTCCTGTATCCGCTTGTGAGCTCGAGAGGCTGGTCAGAAGTTATGTTAGAAGATGCCTTTTTATACTGCCTCGGATAGCCCATGGTACACATGCGTATCATCTAGTAACTAGAGGATTTTGTTGATAAATTGAGCACTCACGTGACCAGGAATCGTCTTTTGTTAGATAAAACCAAACCGATGATGCTCCAAACGTGTTTTGGCTGTGTTTTCCATGTGTACCATGGTGTTTGTGTATAAAAGTTTTCAGTTAGTAGAAATTACAGCCTACATCAATTGAGGAATTCAAATGAGGACTTATGGTCCCTTCACGGACTGCATCGTGAATTCTTCCTCTGACATTAAATTCTTGCTTTGACCTTAGGAAACTTTTTTGAGTTACCAAAACAGGCCCCATGAACTTTTTGTTTCTAGTTATTCTTCCTTGTTAGCTATTCCATGCGTTCCAAAATTCATTAAAAATTGACGGAAGCTTAGAGATGAAAAGGCGAATTACTTGTGGTTGCAATGCTGAGCCTGCTCCTGGGGCCACGGATATATATTTGTGAACTACGTATCCCAAGGAGATCTCATTTCATGTAAAAGGCCGTTGCAAAATGTGATTGCCTTGTGCTGTTCAAACTTATTCACTCTACGTCCTTGCGATTGGTTGACTGTAGCATCACATTTCGACTAAGAAAAAACCTTTCAATTAATTTGTGTGGTTGAGCGCACCGGGCTCCCCTTGTGTCTCATGCTGCATGACACCTCTGTATGGCACAGTCGATTGCACATGGACCATTCGCTGGTGTGTGAGAGAGAGGAATGAGAGTAGACTCCTCACAGCAAGCAAGCAAGCACCCTTTGAAAGAGCACATCCTGCTAGTGCTAAACTGAACTCTAACCCTACCCATAAACCTAACCCTATTTCCCTGGAATTTGGCGCAAAGACCTCTGTATTTCGGGTGGTTCCTATTCCCGTGTTCTTTTGCTTCCTTCAATAGTGCTCTCAGCGTCTTGCTCGCCTACTTTTCCCATCACAATTTTACCCCTCTTCTGCAGCCTGTGGTCTCACCTCCCCCAAGCAACCACGCAAATGGCCGCGCAATGAACGTGCCGGTGGCCAGATGGTCTTTGACCGTCTCGGCGGTTCCTCAGACAGGATCGCCACCTTCAAGCCCTCCGCAGACTCGCGGGAGCCCTGGGCTGGTGAACTGACCACTGGCGAGGACTTTCGCGGTTTCAAGGGCAACGTTTCCCGGCCGACTGCGAGCAGCGGTCGCGTGAGTGCCAAACAGCGGCTCGGCTCGCGGCATTCGAAGGCCTTGGCAACCATCACTCTCCTTCCTGACTTGGATATGGCCGACCCTCACCGTCCGCTCACCTCCATGCGTATGGTGGCCGATCTGGAAGAGGCGAATGTCTTCAGCCAGACCGGGTGGGTGCTTGTCCGTGCAGTGTTTACCTCCTCCCAGTGCACTGCTTATATTTATGCATAAGTTGGTCGTGTTAAGGGCTTTACGGGTTCATATGTGTGGTGGTACAATCACCTTATTAATATAAAGCTAGGTGGATTCGTTTTAAACGGTGGGTTTTTTAGGAATTTTTCAGTTCTACTTTCCTCTCCTCTTCTTTCGTCCTTTGTTTTTCCGACTTTTCATTGTCTCGGTGCTATGAACACTGTCAGGCCACGGTGGTCGGTCAATCTCATACAATATTACTTGAATTCAAAACTTGTTTTTTTTAAAAAAGTGGCGAAATTTACTTCCGATACAGAGCTGCATGTTTCGACTGCCGATACACTCGAAGAAGCCAGTTCCGCGGAACAGCCGACAAGAAGAAGATGCGGTCGCTGGGACAATAATTCTTATGTGACCGTCTCTAGTGACGTGTTCGAGGGAGAGGCCGAAAAGTCAGGCCAGTAAACTTCTTGTTCCAGCGATCGTGCCGTCTGCTTCTGAATTTTTCTGGAACTTACATGTTCCCTTCTATCGCCAATAATTTCCATTTGCGAAAAGTTTCCGATTCTCCCTAGAAAGCATTATCAGAGACAGCTTGGCGCACATGCTGCAGTATTCATATAATGTAGTTGTCGTGTGAACACCTATCTATCACACTTGGCACCTCCCACATTTGTCGTCGACGGTCGCAATTAGTGCGATGATTGCTTTCTCGAACCATCCGAGTCGTTAGCTGTCGCAATTCCATCACCAGCTATGATTATTGGTGTGCTATTCCCTATTCGAATTCCATCGGGACTTCCGAGTTTTTTTACAGTTGGGTCAAGTGAATGAAAAGTAACTAACCGCGTAAGGTACTATAGGACAGTTTAGTAGGGATAAGTATGGTTGCATGCAGTGCGCCCAGTTTAATATCTGTTCGCATTGACTCCTTTTTGCCACTGTTTTACGATGGGCTTGGGAAGAGTGAGTGTGACCGATCCAACGTAAGTCCCTTTCATTAGAATCCCGTTCACGCTTACATCTTCGCCCTCTAAACTAGTTCTACTCAAGGATGCTGGGCATACTAATAGACTTTCGGTGAATGAGGACGAGTTTCGTGAGCACGCACTTAAGCATTCCACCCTTTCAATTTCCTTCCCAGTGCCTTTTAGCGAGTCCTATGTGGGGAAGATGGGCTACCCATTAGCCTAACTGCTGGCTACCCGGCGCGTCCACAGGTGGCGGATAGTGGAACGGCCTTCAGTGAAGGTTAGCTGCGAAATAAGCAGACTCTCGGGTCTGGCGACTAAGCAGTCGCGGAACAGCAGCGGCAGTGCTACCAGGGTGCGACGGGCACGCCAAAAGCCTTAATAAAGCCACAAAGCCCGATAACGGCACTGTGACGTGGCGAGTGTGAACCGCCATTAAATAAGTTTGGTCGCCCCCGCTGCCTTGTGGGTAGGCTCTTAAGTCAAAGCGTTAGAGACAACCTCGAAAAAACAATCTTAGCGGCTGTTGGGGACCCGCCCGTACTCACAATCCCCAAGACACCTCATGAAAATATGTCCATGCTACGGTGTCCGCGGGAACCGACGCGCTCCGCAACCCTAGTCCAGTGGTACAGGTGAATAGTATGCGAGCTGGACTACTTAATCGGAATCGAACCCTTAATATTGGATGCTGGAATGTGCGAACGTTCCTGGACCCTTGTACCCTAATTCTGACGGCGCGCAGCCTTTGTCGGTAGAACGTAGATGTGTTATTCCTGTCAGAAGTCCGAATACCTAACTCAGGCTCTCTGTAAATAAAGATCCCGGGAGCCAACTCACACTTAACCCTGTACCACAGTGGTCCTCGCGACTTTTCTGGTAGACATAGTGTGGCAATTGCCCTCTCGCAACAAGCGAACCGTGCTCTGCTTGCTTGGGAAACAGTCAACGAACGGATGGCCTATGTGCGACTGAAAGGTCACTTCAAAAACATCTCTTTCGTCTCCGTGTACGCACCAACTTCCACTGCCGAACAGCGCGATAAAAAGCCGTTTTACTCGCAACTGCAAGCGTTAGTTGAAAGACTTCTGCGCCGCGATCCGTTAATTGTTGTTGGGGGCTGGAATGGCCGGGCTGGACGTGTTGACTCCACTAACAGTCATCTTATTGGCCATTTTGGGCTTCGTTCTTGATGTGTAAATGATGCGAGACTGCTAAACTTTGCTGATCAGACCCGACTGTTTGTCACGAACACGGGCTTCCAGCACCACAACAAACACCTGCTGATCTGGTATTTAATTGACGGTCATACGGCCAGTCAAATCGACTACATACTAGTCAGTTCACGGTTCCGCAGCTGAGTTCATGAAAGCAGATCGATGTGTGGTGCCGAGACTGGTAAAGCCTATGGGTCTGACCATGTTCTCGTCCGTACACACTTGAAAGTGCACCTATTATCCGCATCCAAAATGTCACATGCTATGCGCCTCGATGTCGCCAATATCCGGCAAGCCGGCACTGCCGAGGCCCTGAACAGAGAAATCCGGTCCTGTTTTAGTACCCGAAAAGACTGAGAAGGCAGTAGTGAGTGGTCATCACTGAAGGCATTAGTCTATGGGGCAGCTGAGAAAATCCATGGGTTTACTCAACGACGCCGCAGTGATTGGATCGTCGGAAGAACCCTACAGTTGTCTGCCCAGATGGCTCGAGCCAGGTCCTGCAACGATGCTTCCTTCCGCCAACTCCGAAAGACGACGGTAAAATCGGCTAGGGAAGACCGGAAGAAATATTGGGCTGAAATAGCGACCTTGATGGAGCAGGCCTCAAACGTAGGTGACACTCGTAAACTCTATCAAATTATCCGCCAAGTTAGTGGTAGGCCCTCTACACTGAGCGAATCTCTTCGTGACGTGAATGGCAGCTTTATTGCTGAAAACCCGCTCAAGGTTGAGCGCTGGCGTGAACACTTCGAGAACCTTCTCAATTTCGATACCGAGCCCAGGACCCCCTTACCACGTGCAACGGAGTCTCCTCGCTCTCCTGCCTATGCAGTGTCATGCGACCCCCTTCTGAAGGGAAGTCACTGATGCCATAAGAAGGTTGCGCAAAAACAAGGCACCTGGAGAGGACAGTATACCCTCTGAAATATACATGTCTTGTGTCGACACGCTGGCGCCCTGGCTCCATGAAGTGATTGTACAAGCGTGGAGAGACGGGGTTGTTCCTGATGACTGGGCCTCAGGCATCCTTGTGCCTGTCCGCAAAAAGGGAGACAAAATGAGATGCGAAAACTACCGTGGCATAAGTCTTATGGACGTTGCTGCTAAAATCTTCGCTATTGTCCTTCTCAGGTGATTCCAGCCTGTGCGTGACTCTAGGACGAGGCCCAACCAAGTCGGATTCCGTGCTGGGCGTGGATGTGTGGACCAAATATTCACACTAAGACGTATCCTTGAATCCCGCCATAGTTACCAGCAACCGACGACCGTATGCTTTGTCGACTTCGCCGCCGCGTTCGATTTCGTCTATCGTGAATCCTTATAGCGAAAAATGGCACTAGACGGCCTAACATCGAAAATCCTCGCCATGATCAAGGCCTATTACAGCTTAACCACTGCACGACTGAGGTGGTTCGGGCACTTTCTTCGTCGCCCACCTTACGAGCCCAGTGTTACTGCCCTTAAACCCAATTGGAGACGTCGAAGAGGTGATCAGCTCAAAACCTGGCTCTACACAGTTCGTCAAGACATGGAAATTGTTCTTGGACCCTCGGTATTCGGCGTCCGTCGTTAGCGAAGGGAATGGATTGAACTGTCCAGGTCTGCTGCCGCGGATCGTCACGCGTGGAGGGGCACAATACGTGACATAATCCAGGCTGGCTAGATCAGGCGTGATCGCAGCCGTAACAAGTACAAATAAGGAAGTACAATTTGTTATCTGCAAACACTGTTCTAAATAGCCCTGAAGCAGGAGTAAAGTTCCTAGTTTTTGATCCATCTGTTATTCTTTCAGACGCAGACTCCCGAGTACATCAGAAAGACGTTCGCGGCACGTCCGAAATGATGGAGACGTATGGGATCGGTTGGGTTAAATTTTCGATAACGGCATCCACCTTTCTGCGGTTCTTCTGTTGGATTTTCGGGCACTGATGCCTTTATTATCCCCGTTCCCCTGTGCTTTGTCCACCTGCATAAACTACCCACCTTCGCTCAGTGGAGAAAAGAGCAAAGCAACCGAGGCTCACCGTTCATCCTTTTCTGCACTGACGACACCACCCTTCCACCCTGGCAGGTAACGATAAAAACTGAACTGTCTACTTTTGTTCTGCCAGGCTAACCTGTTGCTGCTGCTGCTGCCCCTATTGTTCAACCCCCATCGCTCCCTCGCGTCCTTTGACTTTAAGAAATATTCCGAAATTTTAGATATCAGAAGGTTTCAATTGTTCCTCTACCTACGCACAACGCTGGTCTACGTGCCCCCACCGTCCCCTCCCGCCCCCACCTTCCTCTTCTTTGCTTAACACTTCTGTGACGTGTTTCTTGCAAATGCACGGGTAATGTTCCATATCATGAGCCATAGTTCTTCATGCTTCTTTTCCTCTTCCCACCTCTTCATCTTGTTCCTTTTGCAAAAGGAAGTGTTTTTTACCTCTCATAACCCCCTTGTGCCTACAGCCTCCTATCCCTCGGGTTGTAGAATGTCAGGCAAGCCTGAACCTTCAACAAAAGAAGTCCAACCTTGACGTATCTTTTACGAAATGTATTTCACTGTATCAGTTGTGGTAACCTTGAACCACTGGTGGCATAGGTGGTGGGTGGGAGAGAGCTTTTTGGGAGCAACCTTTCGTGCTATTCAACCTTTTTCGGTACCTGGCGGGATGTTTTTAAGAGTGGGTGGCACACCTTTGATTCTTACTTTTCTAGGCCTCGAGTCTCCTTTTGCGTTAGGGTGCGATAGATTACTGACCAAACCAAGGGAAACTGGGATGATAATTTATGGCTTCCGTTTTGTCCTCAACTAGCAACAGAATGCAGGACTGGCCATTGAACTCGGGCCTACTTGAGTTTAATGCTTCGTCGAGTGGGCCAGTGCATCTGTCTGTCATTTTCCGTCGGGGGCGTTCAATGTACCGTCCGAGTGTATTTAACCGATCCCGTCTGGTATTTTCATGGGATATGAACGCTCCTTTTTCGCTTTGCTTTGTTGAGAGGGCGATGTATGATGAAGTGGTTTAGTCTGCGCTTGCTTACTGCAGGTTTTCATGGAGGCCATGTGATTTTATAGGCCCATTTGATGGGTGAATGTGCTATGGTATGGTAGGCCGTTGACGACAGGTATATCTTGCTACTCCAGGCGCTGGTTTGCCATTCTCTGTGCGATGGATTCGCAAGTGACCGACCAGGCTGATGCGTGGTCTGCATGTGCAGTAAACATTGTGGGCGGGATACGTTGGGAGTTGCAGATTCAGTTAAGGCGGACGGGCTGCCAGTTTTCGCTACGCTGGTGGAAGGGAAGTTTGTAGTGCTGGAAATGGATGTTGTTTGGTGTGCTTGACATATCAATACTGCGGTGAATTTCGCTTTCAAGTACACGCATGTGGCCGAACGGGCAGTGTGTG
Organism: Schistocephalus solidus; assembly: GCA_017591395.1. NCBI lineage: Eukaryota > Metazoa > Platyhelminthes > Cestoda > Diphyllobothriidea > Diphyllobothriidae > Schistocephalus > Schistocephalus solidus. The sequence continues at coordinate 13,242 of WEDG01006796.1, read as the reverse complement.
CCTTGAAGGCGAATGCGACGAGTGTATGCTGGGACTCCTGGTGTTGGTTTGAAGGTCTCGGTGCGATGGATTCGCAAGTGACTGTCTAGGCCAGTTTGGGCGGTCGCACTAAGGACAGGTTGGGATCGATTCCATATTGTTGGTGGCGAGGGCAGTGCTGGTGAGAGTAGTGGTGGACAGGGAATCGGAAGTATGAGAGGTGGCCGTCGTTGTTGCGAAGGGTGTAGCAGGTATATTGAAGGTGGCGGTGATCGTCTGCGATGCCACACTAGTAATGTGGTAGGAGTGGTCTTTGTCGTTGACGCCTTGGGGGTTAGTGCAGGGGTGACTGTTGAAGGGGGTGTTCGTGAAGTTAGCAGCTGGGGTTTTAGGTTAATGTGGCGCTGGATCCGGTGATGTCCGAGGAGTCCAATTCACACGTGGGATGTTCTTTTACAGTATGGGCATGTTGGTAGGGGTGAGTGTTTGCGTCGTGGATTGGAGGCGATTGAGACCTGCGAGCCGCTCTTCGGGTTTTAGCAGCACCGATCTAATTTGCTTTACAGATTGCTGCTCCAGTCTTCGCAGTCCTTCTCCAAGCTGGTCGGTACTAGGCGAGGTCTTCTCCGGTCTCCGGGTTGATTTTCAATCGCGTCAGAGAGCTCTTCAAGGTGTCCATGCAACGTCGTGTTTTTCCCTTTGTCGGTGCGGAACCGTAGCGACATCTCCCTATAGGAACTGTTTAGGTTATCTTTCGTCGTCTATCCTCACGAAATGGCCGCTCCATCCCAGTTTTAGTTGCCTCACCATGGCGTGGATGCTAAGGATTTCGTTCCGTTCCAGGACTTCCTTGTCCGGGATCCTGTCCTGCCGTCTCAGCTTGAGTATTATCTGAAGATAGTTTAGGTGCAAGTGATTTAGTTTCCAGGCTTGATTTGCGTACGTGGTCCAGGTTGCCGCTCCATACAGCAGTTTCATCGAGGCGACAGCTTTGTACATCTTTAGGCCGTGGAAATTCCAATTGAGGCTTGCAGTCGACCGAAGGTTTGACTGACTTCATAAATCTGATCCTTGTCGATTCTGGTGCTGCATGGAAAATGCCGCCCAGATAGCCAAAATTTCCACGGTTTTGAGTTGATCACCGTTGGCAGTAATGCGAGGGCGTTGTGTTTGCTATTTGTTGATGGCTGATGCATGAACACCGTTTGTCCGCTCTAACGCACTCGTTGGTCGCTTACCTTGTGGCCTCCTGTGAGGTCGCAGTCAGAACCGTCTCCTGGAGATGACGAGGTGGTGATCCGTCTAGCCTCGCCTGCAGGCGAGAACGTAGTCCAGGAGTGGCACCGCCTTTACCTACACCGAATATTTTCCGGACTGTTATATTGCTATGGAAACTGGGTATGAGCAGACTGGCTGCCTCCTTTTCTTATCGCCGTAAAAAGTCCCATTTAGAGTTTATCTTGTAACTACGTCATGGGTGTCGAGGTCCTGATCACGCGATAAATTATAAATTATTTCAACTACTACATTAAGTTAAGTAGAAGGTTAGTAAACTGTTAAGTTGACTGCTGATTTACACATGAACAATCCAAGGGCGATGATTCAATTGTGTGTCGCAACGCATTGCTCGTCCATCGCCCCAGTCAGCAATATTTTTCATTTAAGCCGCAAACTGGCTGCAAATCAAGAGCAGCAGCTCAAAGGGGTAATCGGTGCATTGCGATTTCATTTGACCCAATTGTTAAAAACTCGGTGGGATTCGAACCCATGCCAGCAAGGGTAAGAATTTAGTACAGCCAACGCTCTAGCTAACTGAGCTACGAGAACCCCACCAAGAGCAATAAGTGTAATAATTACTGCAACGTATAGAATCCGTCAATTCTGATGTATTAAACTGACTACCCAAGCAGGATTTCCTTAGCACTCAATCTAGAATCCACCAGCTGACTACCAGACACAATTAATTATTAGGGGATTTTTGGCATATTTGAATGATTCATTCGACCCACTTGTGAAAAACTCTACGGTCTCGGTGGGATTCGAACCCACGCCAGCAAGCGGATGGCTTTTGTGTAGCCAACGTTCTAGTCTACTGAGCTACGGGTCTCTCATCAGGAGCCGTGAATTTAATCGCACTTTGTTCAAGTTACCCGCCTAGCACACTTTAACGTATGGATTGATGATGGATTCTAGATGGATTGTATCTTCTATATTCCAGATTGATTGCTTAGTAAATCCTGCTTGGGTAGTCAGTTTACTGTATCAAAATTGTAGGATTCCATACGTTGCGGTAGGTTGGGTGGGTAACATGACCCAAATGTGATTAAACTCATTGCTTCCAGTGGGGATCTCGTAGCTCAGTTAGCTAGAGTGTTGGCTGTACTAAAGCCTTCCCCTTGCTGGCGTGGTTTCGAGTCCCACCGAGGCCTCCGAGTTTTTAACAAGTGGGTCAAATGAATTATTCAAATCTGCCAAAATCCCCTACTAAGCATTTCGATTTGTCAGGCTTCCTAGAGCAAGTGACCTCCAACAGCTCCCTGTTGAACTGGTTCTAGGTTTTGGGGGGACGAGAAAGGTTGTGTTAGGATTGTAAAGCGCTCGAAGGACTCATTGGGAATACAGAAGCCTCAGTGACTATGAGAAGACGAGCATTAACTACTTTCTCTAAGTATTAGGTACATTTAGAACTTACCAGTATAGCAGAAGGCGTCAAATTCCAGCCAGAATAAAGGCCGCCTGAATTTGTATACTAAGATTTTAATTGTCATAGATAGATCGACAGATTCTGAACACATTACCTCTCAGATGTCACGGAAAGCAAAAGGTAATCGCCAGTGTTTTAACTTTACAAGCAATTTTATAAAAAAATCATAGACCAGGTGAGCGATTCTATTCCCAAACACGTAATGAAATATGAAGCTTATTACCGTTTAAAGAGGTATATTGCTAAATCAAATTCTCGCTTTTTGGGTGGGTGAAACTCCAAGTGGTGTCCACCAGTCTAAAATGCATCCTTTTTTCTGCACAACCCTGTACAGAGTTACGGTCAAAATGACCAATGGTCTCCATATCTTTGAAATATACATCAAACCGGTCAGTGCCCTCAAAAAGGCTTGGTGACGTGGTTGGTTGGTAAGACAGGGGTTTGGTTGTTTGGCCGCCAGCATCATGACTTTAGTCATCTGAACTGGCTAACTCTTACTGTAGTCCATCTGGAGAGATAAAAACGACAACAAAAACACAAAAGGGTGAGGCATGGGCGTGTGAGAACGCTGTGAATACACTGTTCAAACTAATCCATACTCACTGGAGCATCCCGGAAGCAAAAGCACATGAAGCCCGTTATCTCCACGACTAGTTTATGTGGAACGGCTATCCGAAGTCGTTCACAAGCCGATGCCTACGTGTTCGCCGTATGCGCACGCACTAGCATAAGCTGGCAGTGAGACGGGTTGACGGACTATTACAAGTGGCTGCTCACACCTACGAAACAGGTCACGAGTTTACCGTCGCAGTCACTAAGCTAATTAACCACGCCAGAAGCAAGACAAGCTGGGAATTGATTGAAGCCTGTACCTCCGATGGGAACTATGTCAATTGATTTACTGCCGGCATACAGAGCCCTGCGCAGTCACCTCCGGTCTGCCGTCGCTGGCATTTGATTTGCCCCTGCCCCCTTTAACTGTGGTCGGTTTTCTGTTGCTGTTTTTATCTCAGAAGCTGGACTCCAGTAAGAGTTCGAAAGCTCCGGTGAATAAAGCCATGATTCCGGTGGGCGAACATCCTAACATGCAAACATTCGCTTCTACCGGGATTTAGTTTCAAAATATGAAACTCCCGAAGGTGATTTTTTTGAGAATAAATAATTTACACCGAAAATTTGAAAATTCAATGACCCTGTTTCCAACATTACTCTCCCTCAAGTTGTTCCTTTAGGATAGCTTAAGAGCGTAAGCGTATATAAATGAGAAAGTTACCACTGATAAATCACAATAAAAAGAAACTCGGAGGTATACAACGCTGTCCATCGTCACTGTAAGATTTGCGAATCTTATCATGGCCTTTTTATGAGTATAAATGAAGGTGGAATTTTCAGTAATTGAAAATAGTGCATTTTGTAGTTTGGATATCCGAACTGCACGCCTGTCGGAGGGTTGGGTTCAAAATTAGTCGGAGTGAAAAGTTGTTGGGCATGGATATTTACCCCCGACTCGTTGTCGTACAAGTTGCCTTGCTAACGGATTAAAAGTGACATAAGTATAACTACAATTTTTCGTTTTATATATTTAAGCACAGCACAATTCCTCTCCCAAAAGGCATATATTAGCATCGCTATCTTATTACAGGTGGCCTAACGCCATAATTAAGTGGTTTGGAGGGCAGGCATATCCGGAGAAACTAAAACAAGAGAGGAGACTTTTATGTGTGTTTTCTATAAAATATCTTTAGATTTACAGGAACACTTAAAATCAATGCATAAATTATGACACTTAAGTGGTTATTTTTCGCGGCGTTTGGTTTTACCTGGCGGCCAGCCATACTCACCTTCAACGGCTGACAGCAAGAACGTAGCATGGGACGCAACTCAGGGAACAAAGGATAGGTCAACGAGTAATACGGGACCGGTTGATTTTTATGGATGGGGCTAAATGAAGAAAAGGGGAGTGCCAAACTAATTCCAATCCTAATCATTTTTCGTTAGGGTTATCATCCATTGCTAGGTTAGTAGGGTCGCACAATAGTTTGTTGCCCCGAAAAGTCTGCGGATTGCGAGATCCGCTGGCTTTCCCTCACACCGACCAGTATGCGAGATATCATGCCTAGCTGATCTGACTCAATTTTATTCGGACCCTTGACGGGAGTAAGAATGAGGCCCGCTCTGTGCGACCTTTCAGTAGCAAAATAAAACGGATGCGTTTTGAAACTACTGCAGCGTCCTGATAGTCGCCTCTTGGAAAGTTGCCATTTGACCCGATACTTCGGTCCTCCTACCGCCAAAAAACTATTGTGTGACCCTACTAACCCGGCAATTAATGCTAACCTTAACGAGAACAATGGATAGAGTTAGGGCAACGATTGAACGTATTACGGCCGTGTATTGCATGCTGACCTATCCTTTGTTCCCTGCGTTGGGTCGCATATTCGGTCCTTGCCAGGCTGGCATTTTGGGCTGACTGAAATACCTTGGGATAACGCTACAGGATAATCGATATCACAACCACACATAAAAAATCCTGTCTAATCGGAATAACCCTTCATTTTCGGATACATGCAGCCTACCGCATGCTTTGGCGTTCGTATGTTTAGTATATCTTTAAGATAGAAGCTTCACGAATTACTGAAATTTATTAATCCTAGGCAACTTACAGCTGATCCTGTGTCATGTCCGAAAACTTAAAGAACATTTTGAGCTCTGTACATTTTTTCCATGGCCTCTGCTATGCGATTGTTAATAGTTCGCCTTCGAAGTGAGCAAGGCACATGATAGGTTTATTTATGTGCGGTTAGCTGGGCTAGGGTTATGTCTAAGTATTTTTGCACCAATGACTTGCTACGAGGCATGCCACTTCAGCAGTTTTCATAACGACAAGTATCCCTTTAAGCTAAATTTTACGGGCCATCCCTCCTCATTTAATTAACTGTGTGCACCGTAATACCGTGAGGTACCGTAGTTGCGCCTGGGGTCGCAACTACTGACCATAGGTTCCTTAGCCGGTTAAGCAGCAATTAAAACTGCGCTACCAATGGTTTCATAAACTCATGTTTTCTATTTTGCGTGAAAGCCGGTATTAGCATTCCGCAGCACCACTCGTTTGCTCCTTTTCGGTAGCCAGTACGACTAGAGCATCTTTGATGTCGCTAAAAGTGCTGACCTGTAACTTAAGCCTTATCTCTCTCTCTCTCTCTCTCTCTCTCTCTCTCTCTCTCTCTCTCTCTCTCTCTCTCTCGCTCTCTCTCTCTCTCTCTCTCGCTCTCTCTCTCTCTCTCTCTCTCTCTCTCTCTCTCTCTCTCTCTCTCTCTCTCTCTCTCTCTCTCTCTCTCTCTCTCTCTCTCTCTCTCTCTCCTCTCTCTCTCTCTCTCTCTCTCTCTCTCTCTCTCTCTCTCTCTCTCTCTGACTATATCTTAGACCTGACAGCTCAAAAGTTTTTAATATGACTTTTTCACGCCTTTGTATTGGTACGGAAGAGTCCGTTTTCGGTTAGCTTAAACCTCCGCGAAATAACCGACACTACGTTCAGACACGTTTGTGATTCAGCACTCTCCTCAGACAAAGGTACGACACGTACCTCGTTTGCCAGTATGCAAATTAAGCCGGCAATGGTCGTACTAGATGCGGATTAAATCTGCGTTTTCCGTCACCAAAATTCTGCGGGTGAAAATACTTAAAGGGACCTGTGTCGGAGATCTAGAATAATGGTTTTGCGTGTGGTCCTAGAGTTCTCTCTCAATGGTCCTCGTCTTACTGCCTTCCTAAAAATCTCAGATATATATATATATTTGAAATGGAACCGACAAAGACAAGGGAGACCGGAATGGCCATTTCTGGCTTATTAGCCGTCATTAGCCAGTCATACCCAATCCCAAGTGTGGCACACCTGGGATTCGAACCCGCGACCTTTGGTATTTGAGGCGAACGATCTACCATTAAGCCACGGGCTTGTTGTTTTGTCGGTTGTGATCAGGAATATGATGATAGTGTAGGGCTCACCCGATCTGCTTAAGGAACATGCATGTTCCAGAAATGGCCATTCCGGTCTCCCTTGTCTTTGTCGGTTCCATTCTATATATATATATATATATGCAGACAGAAGATTGTATAGTGATTGTGTCTGCTGAAAAGGGTGGTGCCACCGTCATCATGGAAAAGACGGACTATATAAACAAAGCTAATCAAGTCTTCAACGACAGGGAAGCCTACACACCACTCGCAGAGGATCCAACCAAAAATCAGGCCCCATCTGTGACGAGGAAGATCACTAAGCTCGCGTGACTTAAACTCATAACCCCCGCTGACTCCAGATTTATAAATCTGAGTGATACCCGTAGTGCACATGCATATGGCCTCTTAAAAGTGCACAAAGCAAGTGCACCGTTTGTATCATAGTACCACTCATTGCATCGCCCACTTACAACCTCGCTAAATGGTTGTCCCGCACCTGAAGCACCTCACCGCTGGATCACAATGCAGCATTAAAAACTCTCAGGCATTCCTCCAGAAGATCCAAGGCCTTAAAGAAAGTCCTGTTGAGTATATTCTATCGTTTGATGTGGTTGCCCTGTTTTCTTCAATGCCACATGAATTGCTCATTGAGAGCGTAACTCGGCGCCTGCAAGATAACCTAATCGGCATCCCAATACAACACGTTTCAGAAATGCTTAGGGTCTGTCTCAAGAACTACTGTCAATTCAATGGAAAGTTCGATCAACAGGTTAAGGGTACCCCAATGGGTTCCCAATCTTTGGTCTACTGGCAGAACTAGTATTGCAACAACTAGAAGAGGAGGTTATTCGAAATTTCAGACCGAAAATGTGGGTCCGATACGTAGATGATACATTTTTTTATCATAAAGGCCTCCGAAGTGGAGCAGTTGCATCAGAGCCTGAATAGTGTTTTCCCAGCTATTCAGTTTACTCGTGCAGAGGCAACAGGAGGTATCCTTCCGTTCCTCGACGTGAGTATACAAAAACTCAGTGATGGTGGCCTCACATCGAGCATCCACCGAAAAGGTTCTGATACCGATATCATACTTAGCTATGATAGCACTCATTCTGCGGCTCATAAAAGAAGCTGTGTTCGAACCCTTTTCCACCAGGCCTTTCGTTACTGTAGTAGCGATCATCTACGCAAAAAAAGAACTCACTTACCTGTATCGGTTATTCCGATACCCAGGCAGTTTTGTAAAAAGCTGCCTAAGACACCAGGGGCAACCACAAACCTTCGGCTCTAATGGAGAACCCGAACCGCGTAAATTCTACTCCCTACCTTACATACAGGGTATCTCCGAAGCGATCGCCCGACAATCAAACCGGTTTGGCATCTCTATTGCGCAAAAACCGGCATCGTCCTTGCGCGCAACACTATTCCGAGTAAAATACCGTATACCAAAAGAGCAGCAAACTAATTTCATCTAGCGCATTCCTTGTGCTAACTGCTCTTGCAATTATATTGGTCACCCCGGCCGACGACTTAGGACGCGTAGTACGGAACATAAACAAGCCATTCGTCGACGCGACCCTTTGTCACTCATATTTGCGCACGCCCTTGAGTTTCGACCATCGCTTCAATTGGGATGGAACGAAAGTTGTTGCAATGGCTAACACCAAATAGGCGCGAGAATTCCTCGAGGCGTGGCACCCTAACACGACCAGCATCAACCGCCATGTCGATCTGGACTCTCAATACGAAGGCCTGCGTGCCCGGCTCACTGACTTGCGCCCACAAACTAAATACAGCCGCTTATCTTTCCTGGACCATGTTGAATCTCACTGTCTCGCCACCCCCTCCCCTGACACGGCAAACAACAGTTGAAATTATTAACACCTCCAACATCCAGTGCAATTACCTCTGTCCCCATCCTGCATCGACAACCATTAAGTTTACCATCTGCAGTCGCATTTAGTTGCTATCCCCCTTCGCCTCAGACACAGGGAGCACTAACAGCCCCCCTAACCGGCCCCAATCCAATTATATGCCCATTCCTCACACCCCCAGTTGGTTTCTGTCCGTGTCTATCCTGTAGCACAAACTGATCATCTGACTATTTCATTTTACCCTCTGTTCATTTCGTCTGAGGACGGGTTGGTGTGACCAACTTGAAAATTCACGAGTACAACTCTATTTTCTGATGAGGCCTTTTTTCACTATATCATCTCGAAATGCACTCTACCTCAGCCCGTCGTCAGACGAAATGAAAAGTGGGAATTGGGATTATTACACTAGAGAGCTTGGTGGGGGGCAGACAGGCAGACGTGCGTTGAAGGGGGGGTCGACATACGTGTTACGAAAAATATCGGGAGTGAGGGAAGGTGTTAAAGTCCCGATTGTGGTTCACGCGTCCTTGGGGGAGGGGGGATACCGCGTCCGTGGATTTCCACTTGGTCAAACATGGATAAGCAATTTTTGATTTAAGGTCGACACGAGTCAGTGAGACGTACACGTAGACCTTCGTAATGTGCATCCAGATCGACATGGCGGTTGATGCTGTTTGTGTTGGAGTGCCAAGCTTTGAGGAATTCTCGTGCCTGCTTGGTGTTAGCCATGGCGACCACTTCGGTTGCATCCCAATTGAAGCGGTGGTCACAGTCCATGGCGTGTGCAAACACGAGGGACAAGGGATCGCGTTGGCGGATGACCAGTTTTTGTTCGTTTATGCGGGTCCCAAGTTGTCGACCCAGTCGGCATACGTAAGCGCTAGAGCACTTTGCACACGTAATGCGGTAAATTACATTCGTTTGCTGCTCTTTTACTGTGGGGTCTTTGACTCGCGATAGTGCTGCGCGCAGGGGAGGACGCCGGCTTGTGAGCGATGGAGATGCCAAACCGATTTAATTGTCTGGCGATTGCTTTGGAAATTCCCTGCATGTAGAGTAGACAGTAGAATTTCCGCGACACTGTTTCTCCATTAGACTCGACGCTTTGTGGTTATCTCTGGCGTCTGAGACAGTTTTTCACAAAGCTGACCGGGTATCCATTGAGTCGGAATAAGCGATACAAGTAAGCAAGTTCCTTCTTAAGAAGGTCGTCACTGCTACAGTAGCGAAAAGCCCGATGAAAAAGCGTTCGGAAAAAAAACTAAAACTACTGTGAAAAACTGTCTCAGACGCCAAAAAGCGTCGAGTCTAATAGAGAAACAGTGTCGCGGAAATTCTACTGTCTACCCTACATGCAGGGAATTTCCAAAGCGATCGCCAGACAATTAAATTGGTTTGGCATCTCCATCGCTCACAAGCCGGCGTCCTCCCTGCGCGCAGCACTATCGCGAGTCAAAGACCCCACAGGAAAAGAGCAGCAAACGAATGTAATTTACCGCATTCCGTGTGCAAATCGCTCTAGCGCTTACGGAGGCCACATGGGTCGACAACTTGGGACCCGCATAAACGAACAAAAACTGGCCATCCGCCGACGCTATCCCTTGTCCCTCGTGTTTGCGCACGCCGTGAACTGTGACCACCGCTTCAATTGGGACGCAACCGAAGTGGTCGCCATGGCTAACACCAAGCAGGCACGAGAATTCCTCAAAGCTTGGCACTCCAATACAAACAGCATCAACCGCCATGTCGATCTGGATGCACATTACGAAGGTCTACGTGTACGTCTCACTGACTCGTGTCGACCTTAAATCAACAATTGCTTATCCATGTTTGACCAAGTGGAAATCCACGGCCGCGGTATCCCCCCTCCCCCACGGACGCGTGAACCAAAATCGGGACTTTAACACCTTCCCTCACTCCCGATATTTATCATAACACGTATGTCGACCCCCCCTTAAACGCACGTCTGCCTGTCTGCCCCCCACCAAGCTCTCTAGTGTAATAATCCCAATTCCCACTTTTCATTTCTTCTGATGACGGGCCAGTGTAACCTGCTTGAAAATTGACGAGTAAAACTCGATTTTTCCGACGAACCTTCTTTCTCCATATATATATATATATATATATATATATATATATATATATATATATATATATGGCATATATATTATACCGTACTCCGACATAGGTACTAGCTAAAAAGCCCAGACACGTGTTTCGCCGATGTTTCTGCTGCTACTTGCTACTTGCCAGCAGAAGAACTACCAGCTGAACTCACAGACCCGTTTCTAACCCATATTCTCACGTTGTGTGACACAGTTGCGTAGGTTTCGGATAATCGGTGGTTTCCCCAGCACTTGCCTTTTTGGATTTCGTTAGCTACAGGCTCCCTTAAATGGGTCGCGAGCTAGATGCGCTGGAGAACACGGGATCCAGATTAGGGCACGGGAGGCGTTATTCGGATTGAACTCTCCTAATAAATGCCGAACATGGGGTGGGGTTGTGGGGAAGGCTTAAGCCGCACCAGCCCCTTTCCCGTGGGATCTGCTTCAGGCGTGGCCGCGCTAGTCACCTGCGCGTGACCCCCCTCTGGTTTTTTCCCTTTGTCTTGACACCAGACAGCAAGAAGTGTGCGGTAGCTGTAGGGCAAGGCTACTAGCACTCAAAACTACCCTGCGCGCAAATAACAGTCCCTGCACCACTCTGTTGTGGGGCATACCGTGAACATCGTCGAAACCGACGGCCTAACTGTTCGTTCGATACTCAGCTTGGAAAAGGCTGTTTTTAATGCCGTCATATATTTATTTCTAAATAGGTGTCAACCATTCCAAACTAAGGTTCAGAATCACAGACCGAATGGTTGAATGATTAACTGAGCCAAATTCCATCAGCCACAGTGGGATAACCACGTGCTATTCAGTAACCTGAAAACAGGCAGCAGGTGGTATATAATGAGGTTGCGCAATACACCGAACTGGCAGCAGGGCTACTAGATAACAGCCCTGGCACGTGTTTAACCGATATCCTACCGTTGCATTAGGCAGTTGCGAGGGTTTCAGCTCATCAATGGGTCCCCTAGCTTTGCCCATGTGCTTTCGGAAAGACACTCCAGGTTTGAGAATGCTGCTTATTAATTTCCTCAGACAATCATCTCCTACCTGAACTAAATCCGACTTAACAGTGGGTTATAGGCACGGACTTAATATTTATATGAATATTTTGGAAGGTATACCGGAAAAACCGCGTATGATTCATCAAACAGCCAACACAAGCCAGTAGTATTCATTGCGTTTGCGTGGTATGTCAGGGAAGAGTATCGCGGCCACGCTGAGAAAGCTCAGGACATAGGTTCGTGTTATACAAGACCCGTGATAATATGGGGTTTTTACGGGACAGGCTAAGCATGGCAAAAAGAAAACGTTTTTTATTAAATTATCTTGATTGTTTGAATAAGTACGTAAATTCCAAGGGTATAAACGTTCAATTTAAAAATTTGACAACAATTGTCAGTGGAACTTCAGTTGCTGAACAAATTCAAGCAAACTGAACCGTACACAGACAAGCCAAGCAGAAGGAAAACATAAGCGCATTTTGGAATCATGAAACTAGTAGTCCATATTACGGTTGGCAGAGAGAAAGAGTTTGCTTGTGTAAAGCTCAGCGGTTTCTATTAGGATTTGGCGACAGGTTTGTTCGCTGACTCTCCTTTATGCAATCAGCTGAAATTATTTCCTTGATTCTTCTATGCAGTTCATATATCAGAAACCGCATAGAGAATGATGGGCGACATACTGAGCAGCCGAACCCCTCGTTGCTACATCACGCAGCAGCAGAAACATAGGAGAAACACGTGTATGACTTTTTAACTAGAACGTATGTCGGAAGTATGGTATAAAATTTTTTCGATATATATATATATATTCCGAATGTTCGAGAATATGCGAGGCCCATGTAATTGTATAAAAGAAGACGGGAAGGCGTTCTCTGGGACCAGAATTTTATTCATGCGACGTTTCGAACTCTCACGCGAGCCCATCGTCAAGGAATAAAAGACTGTACAGCTCCCTGCTTATTTAACTCACCTCTGCCGAGTATGACCTTCATCCGCGCCATTGATTTGTTCGCGCAGGGCCTGATATGCGGAAACTCTTCACGGTCAACGGATATCCTGGAAGTTTTGTTGAGAAATGCAGGCGAGAGGTCAAGAGAATAAATCCGAAGGGGCATCCAAAACCGAAGTGCTGGCGTGCAATACCTTACATAACTGGTGTATCCGAGGAATTTGCTAGACTAGTGAGCGAATTTGGGATTGGCGTGGCTCACAGACCGGAAGCGACAATCCTCGGCAACTCATGCAACCTAAAAGACCCAATCCCCTCAACCAAAAATTCCGGCGTCATTTACCGGATAGACTGCCGTTGTGGTCGAGCAAATTATTTTGGCGAAAACCGGCAAACGGGTTTGCACGAGAATGCACGAGCACGAGCTTGCTGTGAGAAGGAAGGATAAACTTCCTTGGTAGCTGCTCACGCATCCTCACCAGGGCACGACTTTGACTTCGCGAGAACACAACGAATCGAATCTAAAACCACCGCCTAAGAAAGGCACTCGACCAGCGAATCGATCAATAGATTAACGATCCGCCAGTTGCATATCAGGACCCGCGAAAACCAACCCATACGATAGGTCATACACCCACAGAGGAGAAAATAAGCACTGAGCTGTACAGTC